>JAPDVR010000022.1:40054189-40081689 GCA_026230005.1 Gila orcuttii | reverse complement strand
GCCGGTAATATTATAAACGTGCAGATTAAGGGCCGGTAATATTATAAACGTGCAGATTAAGAGCCGGTGATATTATAAACGTGCAAATTAAGGGCCGGTAATATTATAAACGCGCAGATTAAGAGCCGGTAATATTATAAACGTGCAGATTAAGGGCCGGTAATATTAAAAACGCGCAGATTCAGAGCCGGTAATATTATAAACGTGCAGATTAAGGGCCGGTAATATTATAAACGCGCAGATTCAGAGCCGGTAATATTATAAACGTGCAGATTCAGAGCCGGTAATATTATAAACGTGCAGATTAAGAGCCGGTAATATTATAAACGTGCAGATTAAGAGCCGGTAATATTATAAACGTGCAGATTAAGGGCCGGTAATATTATAAACGCGCAGATTCAGAGCCGGTAATATTATAAACGTGCAGATTAAGGGCCGGTAATATTATAAACGCGCAGATTAAGAGCCGGTAATATTATAAACGTGCAGATTAAGAGCCGGTAATATTATAAACGTGCAGATTAAGAGCCGGTAATATTATAAACGTGCAGATTAAGAGCCGGTAATATTATAAACGTGCAGATTAAGGGCCGGTAATATTATAAACGTGCAGATTCAGAGCCGGTAATATTATAAACGTGCAGATTAAGGGCCGGTAATATTATAAACGCGCAGATTCAGAGCCGGTAATATTATAAACGTGCAGATTAAGAGCCGGTAATATTATAAACGCGCAGATTCAGAGCCGGTAATATTATAAACGTGCAGATTAAGAGCCGGTAATATTATAAACGCGCAGATTCAGAGCCGGTAATATTATAAACGTGCAGATTAAGAGCCGGTAATATTATAAACGCGCAGATTCAGAGCCGGTAATATTATAAACGTGCAGATTCAGAGCCGGTGCAGATTAAGAGCCGGTGATATTATACACGTGCAAATTAAGGGCCGGTAATATTAAAAACGCGCAGATTCAGAGCCGGTAATATTATAAACGTGCAAATTAAGGGCCGGTAATATTATAAACGCGCAGATTCAGAGCCGGTAATATTATAAACGTGCAGATTAAGGGCCGGTAATATTATAAACGTGCAGATTAAGGGCCGGTAATATTATAAACGTGCAGATTAAGGGCCGGTAATATTATAAACGTGCAGATTAAGAGCCGGTAATATTATAAACGTGCAGATTAAGGGCCGGTAATATTATAAACGTGCAGATTCAGAGCCGGTAATATTATAAACGTGCAGATTAAGGGCCGGTAATATTATAAACGCGCAGATTCAGAGCCGGTAATATTATAAACGTGCAGATTAAGAGCCGGTAATATTATAAACGTGCAGATTAAGAGCCGGTGATATTATACACGTGCAAATTAAGGGCCGGTAATATTAAAAACGCGCAGATTCAGAGCCGGTAATATTATAAACGTGCAAATTAAGGGCCGGTAATATTATAAACGCGCAGATTCAGAGCCGGTAATATTATAAACGTGCAGATTAAGAGCCGGTAATATTATAAACGTGCAGATTAAGAGCCGGTAATATTATAAACGTGCAGATTAAGGGCCGGTAATATTATAAAAATGCAGATTAAGGGCCGGTAATATTATAAACGTGCAGATTAAGAGCCGGTAATATTATAAACGTGCAGATTAAGGGCCGGTAATATTATAAACATGCAGATTAAGGGCCGGTAATATTATAAACGTGCAGATTAAGAGCCGGTAATATTATAAACGTGCAAATTAAGGGCCGGTAATATTATAAACGCGCAGATTCAGAGCCGGTAATATTATAAACGTGCAGATTAAGAGCCGGTAATATTATAAACGTGCAGATTAAGAGCCGGTAATATTATAAACGTGCAGATTAAGAGCCGGTAATATTATAAACGTGCAGATTAAGAGCCGGTAATATTATAAACGTGCAGATTAAGAGCCGGTAATATTATAAACGTGCAGATTAAGAGCCGGTAATATTATAAACGTGCAGATTAAGAGCCGGTAATATAATAAACGTGCAGATTAAGAGCCGGTAATATAATAAACGTGCAGATTAAGAGCCGGTAATATTATAAACGTGCAGATTAAGAGCCGGTAATATTATAAACGTGCAGATTAAGAGCCGGTAATATTATAAACGTGCAGATTAACATTATAACTGGACACAAATCTGTGTGGCCTTTGCATCGGCCGGTTGTATATCTCCAGTGTTTCTGTGCTGATTACTCTGAGAGAAATATTTACTTCTGTCCTGCCCTTCACCAGCGCTCCATCAAGGTGATGTGGAGATTTACTGCATGCACACTCAGCAGGGACTCTAGTGCATGCTTTTCAATCACATTAAATCAAAGGCTTTCCAGCATCGAGCGAGTAAATACAGCACTTGGTGCATTCAGACGAGAGCCAGACGCTATTTCCACGTCGGACTACCTCAGTATTTCACTATGCGGGAGGTCTACTGACATCAAAAGGGAATGTGACCAAAACATTGTAAACAGGAAGTGGTTTGTCACAGGCTATCCAGATAAGGCCGTGGTTTCCATAGTTACACCTTCCTGTGTGGCGAGCCAACCAATCAGAGACGAGACTCACTGGGCAAGAGGTAATGCTCACAACATCAGCAGAACATGCAATTACATCACTGATTAGACACATTCAATGCACAACTCAAAAAGCTTGCAGTTTAAATGGAGAGAAAAACATCAGAGTTAATAGAATTGCTCGACTGGATTAAGTTATTCGCATTAAGGCTATTTGTGTAATTCGCAATTCTGCACGCAGCAAGCTCCTTTCCTGTCTACGAGAAGATTAAATTGAGAATGCTTAATTGGAAAATGTGCTGTTTAAATATTAAACGGCTTTAACACATCAAAGCGTGCCGTACAAAGCTTTTTGTTTAATTATTGAAGGGTGTGTGTAAGTAAAGAGGATCTGTGAGCGTTCGCTGTCCTGTGTTCACATCGCATCAGCCCACCCAACTCTAGTACAGTAGATGCCTTACACGCTTCAAACCAGTCAAATTAACCACAAAATGTGTTCCTTCAGCTTGTGAACTAGCAGTTATTTGTGTTTGATTTAATTCAAGAGCCCATATTATGCCCTTTTAAAAAGTCTTGTTTTTAGTCTCTACTAGAACTTGAATGTTGATTATTTTCCTCATATTCTCCATTGTTGCGGCTCCTCTCTTCCCAGTCTGTCAGTAACGCTCTGTTTATTTCCTGTCTCTATGAAGCTCCTCCTCCTGAAAAGCACACTGTGCTCTGATTGGTCGGCTGGATCAGTGTGTTGTGATTGGTCAAGCGCTTCGAGTGTGTTTGGGAAATGTCCCGCCCCTTTCCATAACCGCCAGTTTAACACACTACTAACTCAACCAGGCCCCGCCCCTTTATTCTGCGTATGAATTATTATAATGAGGAATATTGTGACGTGTTCATTCCCGGAAGAAACTCAAGATACAATGGAGGCGTTTCAGGAGTTCAGAAACACTGACACTGATATAGAGAAGAATTAACTTTTTCATGCGCAAACAGCAACACAACACACTAATCACAGATGAACACTACACACTAATCACAGATGAACACTACACACTAAACACTGATGAACACTACACACTAAACACAGATAAACACTACACACTAAACACAGATGAACACTACACACTAATCACAGATGAACACTACACACTAAACACAGATGAACACTACACACTAAACACAGATGAACACTACACACTAATCACAGATGAACACTACACACTAAACACAGATGAACACTACACACTAAACACAGATAAACACTACACACTAAACACAGATAAACACTACACACTAATCACAGATGAACACTACACACTAATCACAGATGAACACTACACACTAAACACTGATGAACACTACACACTAAACACAGATGAACACTACACACTAAACACAGATAAACACTACACACTAAACACAGATAAACACTACACACTAATCACAGATGAACACTACACACTAAACACAGATGAACACTACACACTAAACACAGATAAACACTACACACTAAACACAGATAAACACTACACACTAATCACAGATGAACACTACACACTAATCACAGATGAACACTACACACTAAACACAGATGAACACTACACACTAAACACAGATAAACACTACACACTAATCACAGATGAACACTACACACTAAACACAGATGAACACTACACACTAAACACAGATAAACACTACACACTAATCACAGATGAACACTACACACTAATCACAGATGAACACTACACACTAATCACAGATGAACACTACACACTAAACACAGATAAACACTACACACTAAACACAGATGAACACTACACACTAAACACAGATAAACACTACACACTAATCACAGATGAACACTACACACTAATCACAGATGAACACTACACACTAATCACAGATGAACACTACACACTAAACACTGATGAACACTACACACTAAACACTGATGAACACTACACACTAAACACAGATGAACACTACACACTAAACACTGATGAACACTACACACTAAACACAGATGAACACTACACACTACACACAGATGAACACTACACACTAAACACTGATGAACACTACACACTAAACACAGATGAACACTACACACTACACACAGATGAACACTACACACTACACACTGATGAACACTACACACTAAACACTGATGAACACTACACACTAAACACAGATGAACACTACACACAGATGAACACTACACACTAAACACTGATGAACACTACACACTAAACACTGATTAACACTACACACTAAACACAGATGAACACTACACACTACACACTGATGAACACTACACACTAAACACAGATGAACACTACACACTAAACACAGATGAACACTACACACTACACACTGATGAACACTACACACTAAACACTGATGAACACTACACACTAAACACAGATGAACACTACACACAGATGAACACTACACACTAAACACTGATGAACACTACACACTAAACACTGATGAACACTACACACTAAACACAGATGAACACTACACACTAAACACTGATGAACACTACACACTAAACACAGATGAACACTACACACTACACACAGATGAACACTACACACTAAACACAGATGAACACTACACACTAAACACAGATGAACACTACACACTAAACACAGATGAACACTACACACTAAACACAGATGAACACTACACCCTAAACAGATGAACACTACACACAGATGAACACTACACACTAAACACTGATGAACACTACACACTAAACACAGATGAACACTACACACTAAACACAGATGAACACTACATACTAAACACAGATGAACACTACACACTAAACACAGATGAACACTACACACTAAACACAGATGAACAATACACACTAAACACTGATGAACACTAGACACTAAACACTGATGAACACTACACACTAAACAGAGATGAACACTACACACTAAACACAGATGAACACTACACACTACACACAGATGAACACTACACACTAAACACAGATGAACACTACACACTAAACACAGATGAACACTACACACTAAACACAGATGAACACTAAACACTAAACACAGATGAACACTACACACTAAACACAGATGAACACTACACACTAAACACGGATGAACACTACACACTAAACACAGATGAACACTACACACTAAACACAGATGAACATTACACACTAAACACAGATGAACACTACACACTAAACACTGATGAACACTACACACTAAACACAGATGAACACTACACACTACACACAGATGAACACTACACACAGATGAACACTACACACTAAACACTGATGAACACTACACACTAAACACTGATGAACACTACACACTAAACACAGATGAACACTACACACTAAACACTGATGAACACTACACACTAAACACAGATGAACACTACACACTACACACAGATGAACACTACACACTAAACACAGATGAACACTACACACTAAACACAGATGAACACTACACACTAAACACAGATGAACACTACACACTAAACACAGATGAACACTACACACAGATGAACACTACACACTAAACACTGATGAACACTACACACTAAACACAGATGAACACTACACACTAAACACAGATGAACACTACATACTAAACACAGATGAACACTACACACTAAACACAGATGAACACTACACACTAAACACAGATGAACAATACACACTAAACACTGATGAACACTAGACACTAAACACAGATGAACACTACACACTAAACACAGATGAACACTACATACTAAACACAGATGAACACTACACACTACACACAGATGAACACTACACACTAAACACAGATGAACACTACACACTAAACACAGATGAACACTACACACTAAACACAGATGAACACTACACACTAAACACTGATGAACACTACACACTAAACACAGATGAACACTACACACTAAACACAGATGAACACTACACACTACACACAGATGAACCCTACACACTAAACACTGATGAACACTACACAGATGAACACTACACACTAAACACAGATGAACACTACACACTAAACACAGATGAACACTAAACACTAAACACAGATGAACACTACACACTAAACACTGATGAACACTACACACTAAACACTACACACTAAACACTGATGAACATTACACACTAAACACAGATGAACACTACACACTAAACACTGATGAACACTACACACTAAACACAGATGAACACTACATACTAAACACTGATGAACACTACACACTAAACACTGATGAACACTAGACACTAAACACAGATGAACACTACACACTAAACAAAGATGAACACTACACACTAAACACTGATGAACACTACACACTAAACACTGATGAACACTACACACTACACACTAAACACAGATGAACATTACACACTAAACACTGATGAACACTACACACTAAACACTGATGAACACTAGACACTAAACACAGATGAACACTACACACTAAACAAAGATGAACACTACACACTAAACACTGATGAACACTACACACTAAACAAAGATGAACACTACACACTAAACACTGATGAACACTACACACTAAACACTGATGAATACTACACACTAAACACAGATGAACACTACACACTAAACACAGATGAACATTACACAATAAACACAGATGAACACTACACACTAAACACTGATGAACACTACACACTAAACACTGATGAACACTACACACTAAACACTGATGAACACTAGACACTACACACAGATGAACACTACACACTAAACACTACACACTAAACACTGATGAACATTACACACTAAACACAGATGAACACTACACACTAAACACTGATGAACACTACACACTAAACACAGATGAACACTACATACTAAACACTGATGAACACTACACACTAAACACTGATGAACACTAGACACTAAACACAGATGAACACTACACACTAAACAAAGATGAACACTACACACTAAACACTGATGAACACTACACACTAAACACTGATGAACACTACACACTACACACTAAACACAGATGAACATTACACACTAAACACTGATGAACACTACACACTAAACACTGATGAACACTAGACACTAAACACAGATGAACACTACACACTAAACAAAGATGAACACTACACACTAAACACTGATGAACACTACACACTAAACACAGATGAACATTACACAATAAACACAGATGAACACTACACACTAAACACTGATGAACACTACACACTAAACACTGATGAACACTACACACTACACACTAAACACAGATGAACATTACACACTAAACACTGATGAACACTACACACTAAACACTGATGAACACTACACACTAAACACTGATGAACACTACACACTAAACACTGATGAACACTACACACTAAACACTGATGAACACTAGACACTACACACAGATGAACACTACACACTAAACACTACACACTAAACACTGATGAACATTACACACTAAACACAGATGAACACTACACACTAAACACTGATGAACACTACACACTAAACACAGATGAACACTACATACTAAACACTGATGAACACTACACACTAAACACTGATGAACACTACACACTAAACACTGATGAACACTACACACTAAACACTGATGAACACTACACACTAAACACTGATGAACACTAGACACTACACACAGATGAACACTACACACTAAACACTACACACTAAACACTGATGAACACTACACAATAAACACAGATGAACACTACACACTAAACACTGATGAACACTACACACTAAACACTGATGAACACTACACACTAAACACTGATGAACACTAGACACTACACACAGATGAACACTACACACTAAACACTACACACTAAACACTGATGAACATTACACACTAAACACAGATGAACACTACACACTAAACACTGATGAACACTACACACTAAACACAGATGAACACTACATACTAAACACTGATGAACACTACACACTAAACACTGATGAACACTAGACACTAAACACAGATGAACACTACACACTAAACAAAGATGAACACTACACACTAAACACTGATGAACACTACACACTAAACACTGATGAACACTACACACTACACACTAAACACAGATGAACATTACACACTAAACACTGATGAACACTACACACTAAACACTGATGAACACTAGACACTAAACAAAGATGAACACTACACACTAAACACTGATGAACACTACACACTAAACAAAGATGAACACTACACACTAAACACTGATGAACACTACACACTAAACACTGATGAATACTACACACTAAACACAGATGAACACTACACACTAAACACAGATGAACATTACACAATAAACACAGATGAACACTACACACTAAACACTGATGAACACTACACACTAAACACTGATGAACACTACACACTAAACACTGATGAACACTAGACACTACACACAGATGAACACTACACACTAAACACTACACACTAAACACTGATGAACATTACACACTAAACACAGATGAACACTACACACTAAACACTGATGAACACTACACACTAAACACAGATGAACACTACATACTAAACACTGATGAACACTACACACTAAACACTGATGAACACTAGACACTAAACACAGATGAACACTACACACTAAACAAAGATGAACACTACACACTAAACACTGATGAACACTACACACTAAACACTGATGAACACTACACACTAAACACAGATGAACATTACACACTAAACACTGATGAACACTACACACTAAACACTGATGAACACTAGACACTAAACACAGATGAACACTACACACTAAACAAAGATGAACACTACACACTAAACACTGATGAACACTACACACTAAACAAAGATGAACACTACACACTAAACACTGATGAACACTACACACTAAACACTGATGAATACTACACACTAAACACAGATGAACACTACACACTAAACACAGATGAACATTACACAATAAACACAGATGAACACTACACACTAAACACTGATGAACACTACACACTAAACACTGATGAACACTACACACTAAACACTGATGAACACTAGACACTACACACAGATGAACACTACACACTAAACACTACACACTAAACACTGATGAACATTACACACTAAACACAGATGAACACTACACACTAAACACTGATGAACACTACACACTAAACACAGATGAACACTACATACTAAACACTGATGAACACTACACACTAAACACTGATGAACACTAGACACTAAACACAGATGAACACTACACACTAAACAAAGATGAACACTACACACTAAACACTGATGAACACTACACACTAAACACTGATGAACACTACACACTACACACTAAACACAGATGAACATTACACACTAAACACTGATGAACACTACACACTAAACACTGATGAACACTAGACACTAAACACAGATGAACACTACACACTAAACAAAGATGAACACTACACACTAAACACTGATGAACACTACACACTACACACTAAACACAGATGAACACTACACACTAAACACAGATGAACACTACACACTAAACACAGATGAACACTACACACTAAACACAGATGAACATTACACACTAAACACAGATGAACACTACACACTAAACACTGATGAACACTACACACTAAACACAGATGAACACTACATACTAAACACTGATGAACACTACACACTAAACACTGATGAACACTAGACACTAAACACAGATGAACACTACACACTAAACAAAGATGAACACTACACACTAAACACTGATGAACACTACACACTAAACACTGATGAACACTACACACTACACACTAAACACAGATGAACATTACACACTAAACACAGATGAACACTACACACTAAACACTGATGAACACTACACACTAAACACAGATGAACACTACACACTACACACAGATGAACACTACACACTAAACACAGATGAACACTACACACTAAACACAGATGAACACTACACACTAAACACTGATGAACACTACACACTTAACACAGATGAACACTACACACTAATGAACACTACACACTAAACACAGATGAACACTACACACTAAACACTGATGAACACTACACACTAAACACAGATGAACACTACACACTAAACACAGATGAACACTACACACTAAACACAGATGAACACTACACACTAAACACAGACGAACACTACACACTAAACACAGACGAACATTACACACTAAACACAGACGAACACTACACACTAAACACAGACGAACATTACACACTAAACACAGACGAACACTACACACTAAACACTGATGAACACTACACACTAAACACAGATGAACACTACGCACTAAACAGATTAACACTACACACTAAACACAGATGAGCACTACACACTAAACACAGATGAACACTACACACTAAACACAGATGAACATTACACACTAAACACAGATGAACACTACGCACTAAACAGATTAACACTACACACTAAACACAGATGAGCACTACACACTAAACACAGATGAACACTACACACTAAACACAGACGAACACTACACACTAAACACAGATGAACACTACACACTAAACACAGATGAGCACTACACACTAAACACAGATGAACACTACACACTAAACACAGATGAACACTACACACTAAACACAGATGAACACTACACACTAAACACAGATGAACATTACACACTAAACACAGATGAACACTACGCACTAAACAGATTAACACTACACACTAAACACAGATGAGCACTACACACTAAACACAGATTAACACTACACACTAAACACAGATGAGCACTACACACTAAACACAGATGAACACTACACACTAAACACAGACGAACACTACACACTAAACACAGACGAACATTACACACTAAACACAGACGAACACTACACACTAAACACTGATGAACACTACACACTAAACACAGATGAACACTACGCACTAAACAGATTAACACTACACACTAAACACAGATGAGCACTACACACTAAACACAGATGAACACTACACACTAAACACTGATGAACACTACACACTAAACACAGATGAACACTACGCACTAAACAGATTAACACTACACACTAAACACAGATGAGCACTACACACTAAACACAGACGAACACTACACACTAAACACAGACGAACATTACACACTAAACACAGACGAACACTACACACTAAACACTGATGAACACTACACACTAAACACAGATGAACACTACGCACTAAACAGATTAACACTACACACTAAACACAGATGAGCACTACACACTAAACACAGATGAACACTACACACTAAACACAGATAAACACTACACACTAAACACAGACGAACACTACACACTAAACACAGACGAACATTACACACTAAACACAGACGAACACTACACACTAAACACTGATGAACACTACACACTAAACACAGATGAACACTACGCACTAAACAGATTAACACTACACACTAAACACAGACGAACACTACACACTAAACACAGATGAGCACTACACACTAAACACAGATTAACACTACACACTAAACACAGATGAACACTACACACTAAACACAGATGAACACTACACACTAAACACAGATGAACATTACACACTAAACACAGATGAACACTACGCACTAAACAGATTAACACTACACACTAAACACAGATGAGCACTACACACTAAACACAGATGGGAAAGCAGAATATCTACTCTTTAAACAAATGTTTTGTCTCAGTTCTCAGATGGCTGAGGTCACATGACCCGTCTCGTTCTCTGTGTCTAATGCAATCTCTCCGATCTGGATCTGTCCGATTCTTCCCATGTGACTCAGATAAGCGGGACACACTGTCAGAATGTGTGTGTGCAAAGGATCCGTCTGGCCGACAATTCCAGGAAACCTCAGACGGGTTATTAAGGTCTGTGGAACGCTGAATTGGATTTTTGCCTCTGTTTTCCTTTTGCTGAAGCAGAACCTGAAGGAAAAAATAGTTTTATGATGATGGTGAATTTTTAGAATTTAAAATAACAATTTCACATAACATGCACATCTGGACTCATTTATATAATGGATTAATATAGAATAAAACTAGTGTGTGTGTGTGTGTGTGTGTAAATCATCTTTTTTTTATTACTACAAATGTGGATCATCCAATCAGTTTTATAATATTAGTTGTACTGTTTTGAGTGTTGCATAATTTAAAGTAGTTTCCGTACTGATGTATTACTCACCATCAATTTGATATGAATAATCTGATCCTTTGGCTCGCATTCATCAAAGTTCCAAATAAAAAGAGGAATTAAATGAGTATTTCATTTACTGGATTATATATACACATATATATATATATATTTAGTGCTGGGAAACAATTCGTCGCGATTAATCGCATCCAAAATAAAAGTTTGTGTTTACATAATATATGTGTGTTCTGTGTATAATTATTTAGTCTATAAATAGACACATTTGCATGTATATATTTAATAAAAATGTGTTATTTAAAATATTTTATTTATATATAATATAAATGATGTATAAATATATACAGTATATACATTCAAATATTTCTTAAATATATATATATATGCATATGTGTGTATTTATATGTACAAAATAATTACACAGAACATTTATATTATGTAAACACAAACTTTTATTTTGGATGCGATTAATCATAATGAATCGTTGCCCAGCACTAATATATATATACACTCAAAAAACTAAATGCAAACTGTTGCATTAATTATATATATATATATATATATATATATATATATTTAAAATGCATATGGTAACAAGATTACTGTCACTACTCTATCGACCCCCATCAAATCCCCAGTAAACCAAAGCTTGCTGTCCGTCTACACGCAATATCCCTGTACAGTAGATTGAGCAATGGATTCCCAGGACTCCAGAAATACAATCAGCCGCCCAATCAAACTAACGAGGGCTGAGTTTCTCGAGACAAGGCCGTGAGGTGAGGGATGTTTCAATCCTATTTAACCAGCTTAAGAGCCTTGGGGGGGGGTTACCTAGAAAACATGTTGGCATGACAACAAGGGAAAGCCTGCAAGAGAAAACGCCAGTAAGCAACATGTGCTCTAATCTAGCGTTAGTCACTGGAGAGGATTACGTCTCACCAGAAAGTGTTTGTGCTGCACTTTAAAGCCATAACACAGAACAATGTGCTCCATTCTAATGCAGGAACGGCACACAGTCATGCACATTCCCCGGGTCTGCTGACTCCTGCTTTCAGGCGGAACTGAAACGCATGTCGTAATGCTGTGAGAGAGACGCAAACGACATCACTGACAGGCATGAGTCTGAATAATGTTACACGCTCTGAAAAGTGTTGCATCACACAGCAGAGAAACCTGTACATGATATGCATTTAAATATCTTAAACCCTTCCTGACCACCTGCTATAAATTCTGCTGTCAAAACAGAACTGCAGAAAAGCATCCCTGATCATGTTTCTGGGCAGAGCCCAACATGCACTCGCTGTCAGCGTGTTCTCGGCTTGGCAGCGCCTCGTTCAGCGGAGCGTTCACGGATCTCTGGCCGGCTGCCAGTATAGGGTTGGTTTGTTTTTCCACGGATGGGTGAGGTACACTAACTCCCTTACTTCCTCATGAGTGCCTGCAAAAACAAGTCCCACTCCTGAATCGCCTCGCCCGAGAACATCAGATGTGTGTGCTGGTCGGACAGAAAGACAGACGGTTTTGACATAATTCCACATTTCATTAACAAAAGCACTCTATCTACAGCATATACACTGTAAAAATGGCATGTTTTACTATGAAAATACTACTAGTCTTTTAACTTCATGTGTAATTATTTGTGAAATTGACTGGCAATTTCTGAAGGAAAAAAATATATATATATTATTTAGTGTAATTAAAACTTGTATTTTGAAAGAGCAGCAACTCTGACCTACATGTAGCCTGGCAGAATTATTGGCCAACTCACTTTCAGTCATGAGTCATGCATAAATGCATGAAAGAATTTGGAAAGGCAGAACCACGTGGTCTAGACTCGTTGTCTTCACTATGGGACTTTCCATAATTTTGCCAGGCTTCATGAATCACATGCTCTTGGCAGGCATGAATCCGGCTTTGAGGCTGAACGAAGTCCAGTAGATGAATAATCTACAGACACACAAGTGCATGCTGAAACTATTAAATAAACTAGTCAAAACTGCAGTCATTCCCTGAACTGTGTCAGAGTCCAAGGCTCATTCCGGCGGTTGTGTTGTTTTATGTATCTGAGGTTATGGAAGAGTTAAAGTGATGACGTTGGGTTGGAATGTGGAACTGTGAGGATCCTAAGGTCACATTTACTCACAGCACATTTAAAACTATTGAATTGGATCATTGAATCTGTAATTGGGTCATTCCTGTACTGCAGAACCCCATGAACTCTGCATAGGGTTTAAAAATCAATACAACCTTATTATTTTTTTACACAATGACAAGAAAATTAACATAAAGAGCAAAAGTTAGACATTTCTCAACTTAAAGATCACATTTGTTAACCATTTATTTTTCTTTTGCGTGACAAAACAAACTAATACAATTAAAACATCCAATAATGCAAATATTTCCTGATGTTTGTGAGGTTGTTTCCCACACAACGTTTTCACAACTTAATAGGAACGTTGGTACAACGTTTTATAGCCTATATTATTTACGTTAGCTAAGCGACAACGCAGTAAATACTATAAAGTGATTACGAAAAAAATATATTAAGAAATTAATATTAAGACATTGTGACATGGAAATGGTTAACACTGCATGGTAGGAAAGCTATTCCATTCAGTCAGATTCAAAAATGTGCTGATACTTAAACAATCTAACGTCATAGTTACATTTATATTCCTCGCATAGCAAGGCAGACGGACCTACGTCGTAAATACGCACTTTTTGGCATGTGTTTCACCTTTTTGTCGATGTTTTTGATCTTTTTTCGCTCTCATTCACCGCGCCGTTCTGTGGGGAGGGAGCGCAGCGCGCATGCGCAGATCGAGCTCTCGAAGACAAGTAAATAGAAGCGTCGCGGTGACGTCACCGCTCGCACACCGAGAGCTCGCGGGCTGGAGCGCGCACACTGCCATGAACTTCGGAGCGTAACTTAACCGTTTTTCCTCGCTTTTTTTTCGGACGGGGCTGGGGAAATAACACCGAAATATATTATTATTATTTTTTTTCTGATATAAACCCGCAACATTTGGAGATTTTAGTTGCATATTTCGCCGTTTGTGTTCAGCAGCATGTCGTCCGCGGCGGTCGCTGCCTCGCGCAGGCAATCGTGTTATTTGTGCGATCTTCCCCGCATGCCGTGGGCGATGATCTGGGATTTTACCGAAGCCGTGTGTCGCGGATGCGTCAACTACGAAGGAGCGGATCGGATCGAGTTTGTGATCGAGACCGCACGACAGCTAAAGCGTGCTCACGGCTTCCAGGAGGGCAGATCACCGGGACCGGGGGGCAAACCGGGGAAGGACATCCAACCCATCAACCACACGGAACCGGGCTCACGCCCTCCGCAACCACTGGATCGGTACCCGCTCGTGTCGGATAGACCCCCGAGACTGGGTCCGGAGTACCAGTCCCGGCAAGCGAACGGGATCCCGGTGCCAAACGGGTTCCCGAAGCCCGACGAGCCCCCGGAGCTGAACCGCCAGAGCCCGATCCCGCGCCGGACCGGAGCCGTGCCGCCCAATCTGGTTCCTCTCGTCAACGGGACCCTGCCAGTGCACGCGCTTAACGGGAGAGCGGTGCAGATGGGCATCGCAGCGGAGCATGCGGGCAAACGCGCGGACGACGTGAAGGAGAAACACAGCATGAGCGACGCGAGCGACGCACACAAGCGCGTCGAGGACTGGACGCAGAAGGGCAAGACGGTGCGGGACCTGATGGCGCTGCAGAACCTCGACTCCCGGTTCAAGAAGGAGCACGCGGCGCTGCAGCACCGGCTCGGGTTCGAGAGCGGCTCCGGGGCCCTGAAAACAGGTACGGGTCGTGCATTCAAAACCGTGCATGCATGTGCTCCTTATAATACAATCTGACATGCTTATGCATCCATGCAATGTTTGGGATAATAAAAAAACACACAAACTCTGTTTTGCATTTGTATTGTTATTATTCATGCTTTATACATCAGAGCATGCTGTAGTTATTCTTTAAAAGAATTTGAGATGGTAAAAGAAAACTTAATATCATGTCATATTTACACATGCATATGTCGTTTAAAACATTAGAGCATGCATTCAAACTAGATTTTATTAAAACTCATATTTTTTTATACTGTATTCAATCTTTAGAATAATATGAGACGTCAAAGCATGTTGTAACACGCCATTTTATTCATCTATTGTGTATATTACACCTGTATTTGTTTGCAAAACAATACAAAACTAGAGCATGCTTTCAAACTCTAGATTTTCTGTTCACACTCGTATTTTTTTTAAACTGGATTCAATCTTTAGAATAATATGAGATGTTGTAACACGCCGTATTAATCAAATTAACATGCATTTGTTTGCAAAACAGTATAAAGCATCAGTGCATGCTTTCAAACTCTAGATTTTCTGTTCACTCAGAAAGATGCTGTAAATCTGGCTTATTTACACATGCCTTGGTGTTTAAAACAATGTTTTCAAACTCAATGCATGTGTTAAACTATAGATTATGCATGCATTTATAATGTTTGTAAAAGTGCTTCGTGCCGTTTCATCATTTGGGGCGCATGGCACATTTTGTGCCAACAATGGTCACACATGAAGCGTTGGACTAGTTTAGTAGAGTTTTCCGTAATACATTAAATAATAAACCTTATTGTAAAGTGTTACCTATAAAATTGTATTGTATTTTGCTAAAGCCAGAAAACCGAGCCAATAACGGTCATGCGTGAAGCGTCACACTAGTTTAGTGGAGTTTTCCGTCTCTAAGCCAGTGTTTCTCTCTCTCTCTCTCTCTCTCTCTCTCTCTCCAGACCGCGGTAAACACTCTCGGGGGATTAAAAGGAAACCGTCTCCTGAGCCTGACGGCGAGGGAACCGCGGCTAAACTCAACGGTGAGGCTCCGCCGTGGCTCCCGTCTCCATCCGAGGTGCTCAAGATGTCGACGTCGTCGACGATCTCCCCGCACCCGCGCACCACCCCCCACGAGCCCACCGCACAGAATGGCCAGTCGCCCATGGCCGCGCTCATCCTAGCCGCGGATAACGCCGGCACCGGCTCGCCCAAAGACCAGGTGCACTCGACGACCGCAAGCCGGAGGAACACCGGAAGCCCCCCGTCGCCCGCGGCACAGAGGCGGCTAGCTCTCGCCGCACCCATGGACCCGCAGAGCGTTCCCGACTCCTCGGTGCCGCCCGGGAGCGTGCCGTTGTGCTGCACCCTGTGCCACGAGCGCCTCGAGGACACACACTTCGTCCAGTGCCCGTCCGTGCCGTCACACAAGTTCTGTTTCCCGTGTTCCCGCGAGAGCATCAAACAGCAGGGCGCCACAGGAGAGGTTTACTGCCCTAGCGGAGAGAAATGCCCGCTAGTCGGTTCCAACGTGCCCTGGGCGTTCATGCAAGGAGAGATCGCCACCATTTTAGCCGGAGATGTAAAGGTGAAAAAGGAACGGGACCCTTGATTCCGCTTTGCGTTTGCTTTTGACACCAATCACACTGCATACCATCCAAAACCATCGGACATGTACATATGAACTTAAGGGAACTTGGTAAACATGGCTGTATAATTTTTTTCTGAATATATTGTGTTTCTATATTTTTTTTTGGAGGATTTAATGGTATGTATGTACGCACTATTCCCCCATTCAGTGGTTGTTCAGAGCGAGCGCTCGTGTACTAGTAGAACTGGTGGCAGTCCATGTTTAAACACAGAATGTGACTAATACTCTTTAAGCACTTGGCAAAAAACTGAAACGCTTTTAGCTGTATTGTATGCACTTGTTTAAGAATTGCCAAATACAATTTCTGACCTTGTAATAACAATCTGACGTGTGTGTGGTTGGCTTATTGTCTGCCCTCGCTGAATCATGTATGATGCAACGAACTCAACGAGTGCCAGAAGGGAAGGTTTAGTCTTGGTGCATGCTGGGAACTCATTGCCTCAATAATGGTAACTGATATCACAACAATTTGCAAAGCTAAGGTAACCAAAGAATGCTTGAATTCTGAAGAGTATCTCTGTTTTCCCCTGAACACGCAAGCCGTGACTTGTATGGGACATTGTTTTCGTCCCTCATGTGGAGAAACCCAACGCTAGCAAGCCGACACTCGCGTCTATTTTTATTCTCATGCTGCCAGTTAGAAGCTTGTAAATCAGGTGTCACCAACCCTGCTCCTGGAGAGCTACTGTCCTGCAGATTTTAGCTCCAACCCCAATCAAACACACCTGGACCAGCTAATCAAGCGGTTCAGGGTTACTTGATAATTACATGCATGTGTGTTGGAACAGGGTTGGAACTGAAGTCTGGAGGACAGTAGCTCTCCAGGAGCAGGGTTGGTGATCCCTGTTGTAAATGATCTGTCCTTTGGCCTTTTTTGGTGGATAAAACACATTTCATCTGCGTTACAATCACATGCTCTCAGGGTACAGATCGGACATTATAACAATCGGAAAAGATAGTACATCTTGTGCATCATTTTTAAATGCTAACACTTTACAATAAGATCCTATTAGTTAATGCATTACAATCTGCAATATTTTTTTGCACATTAGTAGATCTGTAAGATTAATGGATGCTTTAGTTCATGTAAACAAATTGAACATTATTGTAAAGTTACAGAAATACAGAGAAACACTTAATCTTGCTTTTTCCAGTTTTGCACTAATCAGCTTTTGTTAGATTTAATGGGAACATATAAATCAAACTGAACTATTCAAATCCATGAATTATAGTGTGGGCTCAAATGAAGCGTTGTGCATCTGACTCTCTGATTAGATCCGCGCTGCTGTAGCATATGCTTAATAAAATGTGTGTGTTCACGTGATCGCTGTGCTGGAATTCCTGAGTCACGGTCGGTCTCCTCCCTCGTCTCGTCACTGATGAATGAGATCTGTGTTCGTCCTGGAGTCACGTGCTCCGGTTAACCCTTTCACAACCACCGTGACCTGGAAAACCACGCTGCCTTATATTTTGATTGCTTTTTGGCAAACTTGAGTGTGTTTACATTGAAAAATCTTCATTCCTCATCATATTTCTTGTGTTTTTATCTAGTGTTTAATTAAATTGCTTCTATATACAGCAAAAAAACTGCTTTTCTTACTTGCTTGTCTTGTTTCCAGTCCAAATATCTAAAAAATCTTGAATTAAGATGCATTTACTAGACAAGGAAAATTACATAAGATATTATGGCTTGTTTTCTGGGTAAATAAATCAAAATTGAGTTAAAAAAAAGCAAAATTATCTGCCAATGGAGTTAGAAAAAATATTTTTGATTCAAACAGAAACAAGATTGTTTCTTCATTGGCAGATCGTTTTGCTTTTTTTAAGCAAGAACTCACTTAATTTTGATTTATTTACCCAGAAAACAAGACTCATCTAGTAAAGGCGTCTTGATTTAAGCATTTTTAGATATTTGGACTGGAAGCAAGACAAAAATACTAAGTAAGAAAAGCATTTTTTGCAGTGTAGACAGCGAGATATGTCATCATGGCACATTGGCAACAAGCAGGCATTTGTATCCGAATCAAAAGCAAATATTGCTGGTGTGATTCAGAAAAATAATAATAATAACAACATGGATTTCGTTAGACTAAACTGGGAAGGTTCACAGCACTTGCATATTGTTGTCCTATTGTTAGTTTCACTGCTTCTACTGTTCTCCTCGTTTGTAAGTCGCTTTGGATAAGAGCGCCCGCTAAAAGATCAAACATAAATGATTCAGAATGAGCTTCTGAAACCCAACACTCGAGGGGAACCGAGATGAAGCGCTCGACTCCGGTTACGTCAAAGCTTTTCTCTTTCTCTTTTCTTTGCTGGTTACTGTCAGATGGATGTTTTCACCCGTCACACCAATTTACAACTTTCCCATGTTGCACAATGTTCATTTCTTTGTTATGGTGAGATGACTGGAGCTCCAGACATTCAAGTTCAACTTAACTGATTTGATAAATATTTAATTTCCAAACTTTTGCAAAGCTGAATAGTTTCAGGAACACCTAAACCAGTGGTTTTATTTCTAAGGGGTCAATGGACTTTTAAGGTTCTTTATTAAACCTTTATATTTAAGAGCATTTAAACCTTTTAAAGTCCCCTGTGTTGAAAATCCAGTTTTTAATGTTGTTTATGTGTGTATGTGGTGTTTTTAATGTGCTTTAAGACAAACCATGTGTAAATTCATAAGTCGACAGCATTGCTGAGTATTTTCTGCTTAAAACTGCAGTGAACCAAAGACAGTCTCAAAAACACGCTTTGAAATCGCTGGTGTTTCTGACGTCACAAACTACCTTGTAACCAATCAGATCAACGTGTGATCGTCAACGAGTGGATCTCTGAGTGAGTGAGTGAGTGAGTGGAGGCGGGGCTCATTTGCATATTCATAGAACCACGCATACTAAATGAGGCAAGGGTGTCGAATTACATTCAAGATATTTTAAGGCATGTAGAATTTTTTCTCAAAGGAAAAAACGCATAAAAAAATATGAGTTTCAAGGGATATAAATGATTGACTACAGGGGGACTTTAAGAAAGACCTGTTATTCGTTCTGAGGTTACGTGATGTAATATGCACATGCTTGGAAGTATTGAGTTATGAGATATGTTCCCAGATAACAAAAATAAGTTCTAAATGTCTATTTTTTTAAATGTTTTTTTCAAGGGAGTGTTCAATTTGATCATTTTACAAACACTATCGAAACGTTACTTTTCGATGTTCGACATTTAAAAAACATCAGATGAACATCTAATGAAATTAATAAAAATAATCCATTTATGATGCTAACGTTTTGAGAACATAACTAAAGACCAGATAACTTTGAAGGAACGTTCTATTAGCGTTACTGAAGAACGTTTGTTCATAACTCTCGACTCTGGGCTGAACCATAATTCCTCATTCAGTTATACGTCATCGGCTGTGCTTCAGTTCATCCATTCAGAAAAGTCAAAAATCTGTTTATTTAGTACTTTTTTTGCATCAAACATTGTTGGTTTAGTTCATGCCTCAATAAACTCCTTGCTAAAGAATTCTTCATGCACAGCAAGGGCTGGAGACCTCAGTGGAGGCTCAGCTTGTCTGCCACGTCAGCGGTTTTGTCCATTTGGCCTCAGGGTTCCTGGTGTATCTCTCTCTCACACACACACACACACACACACGAGGGGGAGAAGAAATGCACCCCGGATCACATTCCTCAGTGTCCCAGCGAGAGCAGGAATGCGGATGGGATCAGATATTTCCAGCAGTTGCTCTCACTATAATTAGACAGAATACAGGCGAAGCTTCACGCCATCAATCACACACACTGCAACACCAAGAAAGGAACTCGTGTCCCGGTGACTGCAGGCCTTTATCTGGAGAAAAGCTTTTTACATCGCACCAAATATAGCGCTGAGTCTGGGACGTGTCCTGAACGGCACGTGTTTCCCAGTTTCCAGCCGGGAGAGCAAACATCAGTCTGGAGGCAAAAATACTACAGTGTTCATATTTTGAACTCTTTCTTTCTACGGCTATTTTAGTGAAGTATTTATTTATTTTAGTAAAGAGATGCTACACAAATCTATTCAATGCAAGTTTTAACCCTCATGTGTTGGACAAAAATGACCACATTTTTTTGTCAATGAAATGAATGTACTATATTTTCGTTTAAGTTTTTAAGTTGCCTAATATTTTATATTTTTAGGGGATTTTATGGTACTAAATTATATTTACGCTGTATTTATAATCCATTTATTCACTTTTTGAGCGTAGACCTGAAAATTGAATTTCCAGCTTAAACTGGTAAATCTTGAACGCTTTAGAGCGACAGACTGAAGTTTGATCTCTTTTCAAGGACGACACTTGCCAGATTATTGCTGAAGTTACAAAAGTTAACTTAAAAAAGTAACAGAATTTTACGTGTATTGTTATGAAAAATGCACATTTTTACACAATTTTTTATATGAAATATATATTTTCAAAAACATGTTTTACTCTAAAACGTTGAGAAAATCAAAGCCATAAATGTAAGCCAGTAGTGTTGCACATGTGAGCTGATATCTCAGGAAATGAGCGTCAGTGAGATGTTGTGCGGCTGCAGTTCCAAACGCTTCCACTAGAGGAACTTCCTCTCATTCATTTCCAATCCGTCATTTCTGACCGCGAGGATCACAAGTGTGAATATTGTTTTCAGGACCATTAAACCTTTTCAAATCATGTCCATCATTTTTTTTGTATTCACATAACAAGTGCCAAAACCTTTACCAAGTTTCGTACCATTCCAATGAAGTAAAAAAAAAAAAAAGTAAAATTTTGCCGTCAAAAAAGGCCGAAGAGCACCAGAGATTCGTTATCGTGAAAGCGCTTATGGACCGAACTAATGAACGTTATGTGGGTTACTGAGAGTAATGTTTTAGGCTTGAATTCAGAATAACCAATCAAACGGCCAGACTGAGCTGAAAGATGAAACGGCCCTCCGATAATTCCAGTAGCATAATTAATCAAAGCTTCTGGCTCATAAGATATGCTTTATGTAGTTTCGTCTGAACATGTGGCCGACTTGTCTTTTACAAACCGAAACTTTTTCATGCACAGTTCAGAGAGATCATGTGAAATCTTTCCCATGTGACTTTTCTCCACCGTCTTTCTTTTCCTCCCTTCATTATTCAGCGGAGTGACAGTTTTCCTCTGAGAGGCCGGTTTTGGGAGTGAAACATTATCCCGGCTCTTTCTCCCGAACTGTGTGGTGACTAAACACGGTGTCCCGTTACGGGAAGCCAGATCTCACAGATCTCGTGTGTTTTGATGCCAGAGGTTTGCAGTGTTGGGGAACGTTACTTAGTAATGCATTACAATATTGCATTACTCCCTTAAAAGTAACTAATTGCGTTATACTTTTATAGAAAAGTAATGCGTTACGTTACTTTTTTTCACCTGGGCTGGGCTTGTTTTTTTTATAACAAAAAGTTATTTTTGGGGAAATGTAAAACCCTTTCACACCAAAAGTGAATTAATAATCCTCAGGATGAAGGGAAGAAGAACAGGAGAATAAGATGCAGGAGAAAAAAGTTGAACACGTACTTTACCAATAAAAACTAAAAATCTATAGTCATTTTTGCTAATGGTTTCATTGAATCATCGAAGGTCAGAAGCAAGTACATTGGTCAAAGTGAGAATAAATGCATAGAATTGTATGTTTTATTTAATATTGAATCTGTTTTTGTGCAAGTGAAATGAGTAAATGCGCGCGCACACACACACACACACACACACTCACACACACAACGCCTCTGCACTTCGATTTGTCTCAACATGAGGACAGGAGAGCTATCAGTCAAACGGGAAAACAAAGTAACTTGCGTTATTTATTTGAAAAAGTAACTCAGATATTGTACTCAGATACTCAGTAATGTGTTACTTTACTAAGTACTTGAAAAAGTAATCCGATTACATAACTTGAGTTACTTGTAATGAGTTACTCTCGACACTGGAGGTTTGGTTGTCGTGTTAAACGAAAGCTTGAACGCAGTGAAATATATAGTATCCGCCGAGCTTGAGCCGAACACATGAAGCGGAGCGAGAGAAAGAAGGGATGAGGGTTTTCTGTGACCTCATCTGTTAATGTGTAGCAGCATCTGTTGCTCAACACTTTGCACTTTGTCTGTGTGTGTGTGTGAGAGAGAGAGAGAGTGTGAGTGTGTGTGAGAGAGTGTGTGTTTGTGCGTGTGTGTGTATCGAGTAAAAACACAATCTATAAAAAAACAAGAAATTATGTTTTCCATGATTTTCCATCAAATATAGCCTATATTTTTTATATTTGATCTAAAAATGTAAAAACAAAAACAATACAAATACTGTATATTAATATATTAAAAGAAGATATTATATTTTCCATGATTTTACATAAAATATATAAATATAAAGATATTTTATTTAAAAATATATTTTTAAAAACAATACAAACATATTAATATATTAAAAGAAGAAATTAGATTTTACATGATTTTCCACAAAATACATAAATATAAAGATATAAATAAATTATTTTTATATTTTATTTAAAAATATAAAAAAAATGCAAATATACTTATATATTAAAACAATAAATTATATTTTCCACTATTTTCCATAAAATACATAAATATAAAGACATAAATATAACATTTCTTATATTTTATTTAAAAATATAAAAACAAAAACAGTACAAATATATTAATATATTGAAAAAAGAAATTATTTTTCCAATGTTTTTGGCCTGAAATATTCCTGGACAAATATATCTTCACCAATGTCAAAATGTAATGAATTAACCCGGATGATAAAGCACATGGTAGTTATTAACCTGTGAGTCATGGCTGGCCCCGCCCCTCTCCATTCATTGGGCAGGCCTTATCTCAGTCACTTGACCTTTGACCCTGCAGATCTGTGGGTAACTAAGAAAATAAACACAAGCACATCATCACATCTGGAGAACAGACACGCTTCAGGTGTGTGTTTGTGTGTGCGTGACACACAGACACACACACACACACACAGAGAAAGATTTCTGAAGGTTGCGAGGAAAACCAGGTCATAAGCAGGGAGTGATCAAGGACGAGAGATTTTGCTTTGGAAGGAAAAGAGACTCAAATTTGGTCGGGTCACAAGGTTTTTAAGACTACTGATAATGTTCACCGATGTTCTTTTACAAGGAGATTTCATAACCTTCGAGCTTCTCCTCTCTAAAGGCCTTACGCGTGCCTTCATTTATTTCACTCTTTTGCCTCACAGAACTGCAAAGCCTTTTCTCTGTGATCTGGATCCTCCCTTTGCGTCCCAGTCTTCGGTTTGCTCGGCAGGACTGTGAAATCTTCCTCATACATATTTGAACATCTGTGAGAATATAATCTCTCTCATGTCTCTAGTGATGGTGCAACACCCGCGCAACAGCTGATCTCCATGAGCTGAAGCCCCGCCCCTCTCTAATCTGAAGCCCCGCCCCTCTCTATGATCTGAAGCCCTGCCCTTCTCCTCTATGATCTGAAGCCCCGCCCCACTCTAAACTGAAGCCCCGCCCCTCTCCTCTATGATCTGAAGCCCTGCCCTTCTCCTCTATGATCTGAAGCCTCACCCCACTCTAATCTGAAGCCCCGCCCCTCTCTATGATCTGAAGCCCTGCCCTTCTCCTCTATGATCTGAAGCCCCGCCCCACTCTAAACTGAAGCCCCGCCCCTCTCCTCTATGATCTGAAGCCCTGCCCTTCTCCTCTATGATCTGAAGCCCCACCCCACTCTAATCTGAAGCCCCGCCCCTCTCCTCTATGATCTGAAGCCCCGCCCCCACTCCGATCTAAAGCCCCGCCCCTCTCATCTTTGATCGGAAGCCCCGCCCCCTCCCACTCTGATCGGAAGCCCCACCCTCAGTCTGATCTGAAGCCACGCCCCTCTCCCGCTGTGATCTGAAGCCCCGCCCCTTTGATCTCGTATGGATGGGATTCGGGAAGGTTAATAGGACACAGCTGAAACACGTATCGCTCATTATTTACACTGATCTTCACGGGAACACGCATGAGGCTCTTCCAGGTCGACTCGTCTCGTTACTCGTGATTGTTTGTTCTCATGTAGTTTGTCTGACGTTTCAAATACAGGAGAAATAGCATCATGAAACAGATAAACAGCCATTCAGTTCTATACTGCATCTTTTCTCTGCAACATCTGCATTTTGCCCAATAACACCCCCTCATTTCAAATTCTGTTTTGATATGATTGCGTAATTCCAAAGACAACGAATTCGTACGAGTGAGTAAAAGGTGGCTATGATTTTTCTAAACCCATGTGATGGTTAGGTTTAGGGGCGGGGACAAATGTAGGTCATTCACACGCCACCTCATAAAATTCGTACGAATTGCCGTGAAACCGGGTTTCATGGGAGTGGGCGGAGCTTAAGAGCTCTTTTGGCGCCATTTGCTTGTTGCGACTCTCTGATTGGTGGAATTTCAATTCAGCATCATGGGTAATGTATTCTTTCACCATAATAACAACCCTGTACATTTTTTTTTTTTTTTTGTGATTTTAACGGTAATTTTAACAGTAAAAATGCTACGGTGGAAAACTTAATTGGTTAACAGAAAGTTTCTGTACTATATACGGTGAATAACGGTGATAGATCTAACTGTTAATGTAATTTTACAGCAAAATACTGTTAACTTTAGAGTTTTAAGAAGTGAAAAAGAAAGTCATTGTATAATTTACAGTGAAAAACTGTAAATAGACATTCCCACAATTCCCTGCGTGACACTTCACATTTGATGTATTTTTGTTGAAATAACTGTTTCTTCATAGTTTTTCTTAGTTTTTTCTAATCAGTTTCAACCACAGCTGCCGTTTTTTTACCGTAGATTTAACAGATTTTTTCAACAGTGATGTTAAACAATTAAAACTAAGTTGAAATAATGTGACTGATGGCTTCAACAGAACCCTTGTAACCTCGTAGCTCACAGTAGAACCGTCTTAAAGGTTTATAAGTTAAAAATATATTCCCCTATTGAGAGTTTTTACTTCCGGAACCAAATGTTGCATTACTTTTTTAAATCTAATCTACTTTGCATGATAGATGCCCTCTCGCTCTGCCACCAAACCTCTATTTATAGTCCTGATGTGAGAAAGGCCTCAGGAATCTCTGTTTCACATGACTGATGAAATCATCACAAACTACAGTCTCTCTGTTCCTCTCCCGCGCCGCTAACGCTGGACTCCAGTCTGAGACATGGACATGAGTGTTGCTTTTTATCCT
>JAPDVR010000022.1:40036689-40044189 GCA_026230005.1 Gila orcuttii | reverse complement strand
TTTTAATTTTACATTTTATACATTTTTAGGAAGCATTTTATTTTAAATGTTGTTCTTTTAAATATTATTTATAAGTAAATTTTTTTGTAAATTAAATTTTTTAAATGATTTATTATTATTAATTTATTGTATATTTATTCATTTTTAATAAGTGTTTTGATTTTTTTTTATATTTAAAAGTTTTTTTAATTAATCATTTATTTAAAAAAATGTAATAATGTAAATAATAATTGAGTTTTATGATAGAAATAACTTTGATGGATTAACTGTGTAGTTTCTCATCTGCTTCAGAAGAGTGTAATATCTCACATCGTTAGCAGAAGTGTTTCATCTCAGATCTGTGGACAGTGACATCATTCGCAGATGCTTTTCCAGCTGTTTCTCAGGAAGGGGAGGCGTGGCTTGTGATCAGCTCTGGGCTCTGATTGGCTCAGCCATATGTCCCACTCGGACCGTGAGAGACGAGTGAACGACCGTGTGGATAAGTCCAGATGCATCATGGGAGCTCAGCCCATAATATGAGCTGTTGCTTCTCGCTTCTCGCTTTGACTATTGCCCTGCGATCGACTGCTTTTGTCAGCCTCGTTACCCGCTGTGAGTTTGTTTGTTTGCGCAAATACGGTTTGAACATTGGTTGTTGGTCGTAGAGCGAGACACCGCTTCACTGCTGCTCGCCCTGCGATCGACTGCTTTTGTCAGCCTCGTTACCCGCTGTGAGTTTGTTTGTTTGCGTTTGTTTGTTTGCGCAAATACGGTTTGAACATTGGTTGTTGGTCGTAGAGCGAGACACCGCTTCACTGCTGCTCGCCCTGCGATCGACTGCTTTTGTCAGCCTCGTTACCCGCTGTGAGTTTGTTTGTTTGCGTTTGTTTGTTTGCGCAAATACGGTTTGAACATTGGTTGTTGGTCGTAGAGCGAGACACCGCTTCACTGCTGCTCGCCCTGCGATCGACTGCTTTTGTCAGCCTCGTTGCCCGCTGTGAGTTTGTTTGTTTTCCCGTCTATCCTGCGTCTATATTACACCCATACCACTAAAAAGACGGTTATACCCAAGACTTGAGTCATAAATTAGTATAAATATTAATAGCATCACTGGTTGCATCATTGCTAACTTACTGTCCATCTGTTAAAATGGCGAATATATCAGGTGTATGTTATCTACCTTTTGGTGCAGATGAGAACAGATCTGAATTGCTTGCGGTGCAGTCTGAATTAGAAGCTGTAGAAAAGCAGATCCGTAACTTTCTAGAGAGACAAGCTGAGCTGAGAGACCGGCGTTTAGCTCTTGAAACATCACGCGCTGATGCACACGGATCAGTGATTAACGTTAGTAACCCGCTGACGCTGACCTCGTCTACTCCGTGCGTTTCTCAGCATTGGTCCCGAGCGTCCAGGTCACGATCAGCCATGATTTCATTCACTCCGGCTCCAACACACCACCACGAAGCCTGGGTGGTTCCGCGGAAGCCGCGAGCCAGGACAAGAATCTTTTCGCCCCTCCCGGTTTTCGAGATCTCCACTCAGAACCGCTTCTCCCCTCTTCGCGAAACGGAACGCGATGCTGTGATCATCGGCGATTCCACCGTCCGACACGTCCATGCTACGTTAGGTAAAAGTAAGGTGCACAGTCACTGCTTTCCTGGTGCTCGTGTTCTCGATATCACTGAGCGGGTAACTGAGATCTTGAACGGTGACGAGCGCGTCGGAGCTGTTGTGCTGCATGCGGGAGCTAACGACACTAGGCTGCGACAGACGGAGGTTCTGAAGAAAGACTTCAGGAGCCTTATCGATACGGTACGCAGCACATCGCCTGAAACATCGATTATTGTGTCTGGACCGCTTCCTACGTACCGACGAGGGCATGAAAAGTTCAGTAGATTATTCGCTCTAAATGAATGGTTATTGTCATGGTGCAATGAGCAGAAATTGATTTTTGTAAATAATTGGAATCTGTTTTGGGAGCGACCAAGGCTCTTCCGCGCTGATGGCTTACACCCAAGTAGAATCGGGGCAGATCTTCTGTCGGATAACATCTCCAAGATGTTAAATACCATTTGACTAGTAACCAAAAATCCAAATCACAGTCTCTACTGCACCAATTTAATTGATATTAATACTAGTGTAGAACATTGCATAGAAACTGTGTCTATTCCTCGTTTACTAAGATCAAATAATAAATCTACTGCAGGATCTAGAAAAAATCTAATTGTTATTAAAACAAAAAATCTCGCTATTAGTGAACAAAAACAATTTCTAAAGCTAGGTCTTCTAAACATTAGATCGCTCACACCTAAGGCGGTTATTGTAAATGAAATGGTAACAGATAATAATTTCGATGTTCTGTGCCTTACTGAAACCTGGCTTAAACCAAATGATTATTTCGGTCTAAATGAGTCTACTCCGCCAGGATACTGTTATAAGCATGAGCCCCGTCTGATCGGTCGTGGCGGCGGTGTTGCAACAATCTACAGAGATATCCTGAATGTTACTAAGAAAACTCGTCATAGGTTTAATTCGTTTGAAGTACTTGTGCTAAATGTTACGCTCTTAGATGTAAGAAAAAAATCCCTATTATCTCTAGCATTGGCTACCGTATATAGACCTCCAGGGCCTTACGCCAATTTCCTAAAAGAGTTTGCTGACTTTCTATCAGATCTTTTGGTCAACGTCGATAAAGCATTAATTGTTGGAGATTTTAACATACACGTAGATAATTTAAATGATGCGTTAGGGGCTGCGTTTACAGATTTATTAAACTCCTTCGGGGTCAAGCTAAACGTCACCGGACCAACTCATCGTCTTAATCATACACTCGATTTAATTATATCATATGGAACCAATCCAACCGATATAGATATTGTTCCACAAAGTGATGATGTCACTGACCATTACTTGGTAACTTGCATATTACGCACTGCTGTAATATGTCATGCTGCGCCACGTTATCGACCAGGTAGAACAATTCGTCCATCCACCATAGATCATTTCTCAAATAGCTTATCTGATCTGTCTCAGCTGCTGTCTGAACCCAAACAAACAGATGAATTAGACGAACTAACTAGCACTATGAGCACCATTCTCTCTAGAACATTGGATATTGTTGCACCCATTAGATTAAAAAAGGTCAGAGAAAAAAGTATAGCACCATGGTACAATAATACTACGTATGTTTTAAAGAGAGAAATCCGTAATTTAGAGCGTAAATGGAAAAAAACTAATTTAGAGGTCTTTAGAATCGCGTGGAAAGACAGTATGTCACTTTATAAAAAGGCACTTAAAACGGCCAGGGCTGAGCACCTCAGCAAATTAATAGAAAACAACCGAAATAATCCAAGGTTTTTATTTAATACCGTGGCTAGACTAACAAATAAACAGACGTCGTCTGAACAAAATACCTCGTTACAGTTTAGTAGTAATGATTTCATGAACTTCTTCACCGAGAAAATTGAAAGCATCAGAATCAAAATCGTAAACGTTCGATCTTTGCTCGCGCCTTATAATTCGGCCGCAATTATCACCCCGCAAGAACAATTACAATGCTTTACAACCATAGAACAAAAAGAGTTAAATAAACTTATCACTTCATCTAAAACAACAACATGTTTATTAGATCCTATACCAACTGAACTACTGAAAGAAGTGTTACCTGTAGTGGAAGAGCCTCTTCTCAATATTATTAACTCATCTTTATCTTTAGGTCATGTTCCAAGAACGTTCAAGCTGGCAGTTATAAAACCTCTTATTAAGAAACCACAATTAGATCCAAATAACCTAGCAAATTACAGACCCATTTCGAATCTTCCATTTATGTCAAAAATATTAGAAAAAGTTGTGTCCGCTCAACTCGGCTCTTTCTTGCAAGAAAACGACATCTATGAAAAGTTTCAGTCTGGATTCAGGCCACATCATAGCACTGAAACTGCGCTTGTTAGAATCACAAATGATTTACTTTTAGCTTCGGACCAAGGCTGTATCTCAGTACTAGTTTTACTTGATCTTAGTGCTGCGTTCGACACTATAGATCACACAATACTCTTAGATCGACTACAAAATTACACTGGTGTTCAAGGACAAGCATTAAGCTGGTTCAGGTCATACTTATCTGACCGCTACCATTTCGTCTACTTAAATGGAGAAAAATCGATTATAACTTCGGCAAACTATGGAGTGCCGCAGGGATCTGTGTTAGGCCCTTTATTATTCTCAATATATATGCTGCCACTTGGTAATATTCTAAGGAAACATGGAATTAGTTTCCATTGTTATGCTGATGACACTCAAATATATATTTCCTCACGGCCAGATGAATACGCTAAATTATCCAAATTGACAGATTGTGTTAAAGATATAAAAGATTGGATGACGCATAATTTTCTTTTATTAAATCCAGACAAGACAGAGGTAATACTTATCGGTTCTAAAAACCATCCACAAAACCTTTCACAGCACGACTTTAACATAGTAGGATGCCCTTTTACTCTATCCGCTACAGTAAAAGACCTGGGTGTTACATTAGACTGCAACCTGTCTTTTGAAAAGCATATTTCATATGTTACAAAAACAGCCTTTTTCCACCTTAGAAACATTGCTAAGCTACGTAATATGCTATCAGTCTCTGATGCAGAAAAGTTAGTTCATGCATTCATGACCTCGAGACTAGATTACTGTAATGCTTTATTAGCTGGTTGTCCTGCATCTTCAATAAACAAGCTACAGTTAGTCCAAAATGCAGCCGCTAGAGTTCTTACTAGATCAAGAAAATATGATCATATAACACCGATTTTATCATCACTTCATTGGTTACCTATAAAGTTCCGTATTAATTACAAGGTATTGCTTTTGACTTATAAAGCTCTAAATGGTTTAGCTCCAGTCTATTTAACGGATCTTCTATCGCCTTACAATCCATCGCGCTCTTTAAGATCACTAGATTCGAGGTTTCTGGTCATTCCTAGGATATCCAGATCCACCAAAGGAGGCAGAGCATTTTCACATTTAGCTCCGAAGCTCTGGAATAGCCTTCCTGATATTGTTCGTTGCTCAGACTCGCTCTCCCAGTTTAAAACTAGACTGAAGACGCATCTATTTAGCCAGGCATTCATATAAATTTTTTATCTTACAGTTACTGTAAATTCGGCCTCTAGTTCATAAACGCCAGAGGAGAACTGGCCCCCGACTGAGCCTGGGTTCTCCCAAGGTTTTTTTTTCTCCATTGGGTCATCTGATGGGGTGTTAGGACACCATTAGGTCACTGGATGGAGTTTTTCGGTTCCTTGCCACTGTTGCCTTAGGCTTGCTCAGTTGGGGATATTCAAATTAATTAACCAATCATACCATTGATCAGCTCTACCAAACTTGGATGTCTTTTTTCCAGTAATAAACAAACATTAAGTTGTTTTGATTGATACTGTGAAGCAGCTTTGATACAATCTGTATTGTGAAAAGCGCTATATAAATATATTTGACTTGACTTGACTTGACTTGCTATAGAAATGCACTGCTTCCTGACTCCAGACGGTGGGAGTGACGGATGATCTCGTCTGATGATGTCAGAGACTCTGGCATCTCTATGACAACTGGATTCCCCACGGTGAGGTTTGCCATCAGATACTGGACTAACCCCCCCCCCCCCCCCACACACACACACACACACACACACACACACACACACACACACACACACACACACACGTCAGTCTTAAAGTCGTCATGAAATCAAATCTTACCATTCGTATTTTTATATGTAATATTGTAGTGTTTATTATAAATGATTTATCTGTGCACTTCATAATTTTTTTTAAATTCATGTACCCTTATAATCTTTAATCAAATACGTTACCCTCCCCCCTCAAAACGACTTCTCTTCTCTTCCGGTCAAAATCTATTACTGGAGGGTGTGGCTATTACTAGAGGGCGTGGCTATTACTAGAGGGCGTGGCTATTACTAGAGGGCGTGGCTATTACTAGAGGGCGTGGCTATTACTAGAGGGCGTGGCTATTACTAGAGGGCGTGGCTATTACTAGAGGGCGTGGCTATTGTGATGTGTCTCTCTCTGTGCTCTCGAGGGTGAACGTGACTATCAGCCGCCTCATCTTGGTTCGCGGGAGGGGAGGCTCATATAAATATAAACTGGCATTCAAATCTGCCTCCATTTTGTTAGCAACGCCCAACCGCAGCTTCACCCGCAGCTTTACAGAGCCGCAGCTTCACCCCAGCAGTTTTATTTGAAATTATTGTAAATAGTTTGTGTTCAAGTAATTTGTTTCATCTGTGTTCAAGTTTACACATTAACCCCATTAACTTTTAAGAATTATTAGACTTATATTGACTTAGACTAATAGTTCGCCTTTTTAATGTCTATTCGGAAGTTTGTGTGTTATATCAGGGATTGAACAATTGTGTACATATTATACCAGGCTGTTCGTTTTTGGAGGAAAAACGTAAAACGTAAAAGATAAAACGTAAAAGATTAAACTGTCTCCTACAACAGTAGGAGCAAAAAATAACTAATAAGCAAAAATAATTGGTAACAATAACCATTAGATCGTTTGAGTACAGAACAATGTAACAGCGCATGCGCGGGGTAAAACTGTGGCTCTGCGACAGATATTATTGGAAAATTCCCGAAGGACGAAATCAAGTCCCGTCCTACATTTTTTTTCTAATTTCAGAAGCCGTTTCACTCAGATATACGTCACAATAAGGAAAAAAGGACGTTTCATGATGACTTTAAGATTTTCTTCCGGGAACGAACACGTCACAATATTCCTCATTATAATAATTCATGCGCAGAATAAAGGGGCGGGGCCTGGTTGAGTTAGTTAGTAGTGTGTTAAACTGGTGGTTATGGAAAGGGGGGGGACATTTCCCAAACACACTCGACCAATCACAACACACTCCTCCAGCCGACCAATCAGAGCACAGTGTGCTTTTCAGGAGGAGGGGCTTCAAAGAGACAGGAAGTAAACAGAGCGTTACTGACAGACTGGGAAGAGAGGAGCCGCAACAATGGAGAATATGAGGAAAATAATCAACATTCAAGTTCTAGTAGAGACTAAAAACAAGACTTTTTAAAAGGGGATAATATGGGCTCATATTCTTCACCTCAGATATTTAAATGCTGTATATGATGTTTGATTTGATGTATTTGATCAAGCATCTGACCTCATTAGTAACCCGAAACATCTCTTTCATTTAAAGTTTGTTGAAGTACGAAATGAAAAGAAATACAAGAGGAAAACGTTGTTCTTTATGTTTAAATATTGCAGCTGTAATGAGCCGTGAAATTATTTCCCCACTTTAATAGAGCTGAACTTTTAATTACGCTTGAGTGAAATTTCCATCAGCTGCTGGAGGAGGGATAAAGAGAGAGATGAAAAGGAGAACAGAGAGAAAGACAAACGGATGCAGAAGAAAAAGGTTCGTCCTCGTTTGATCTGTGATTACAGTCGTAAACGGAGCAAGAACAGAAACTCCCGCTCGTGTGTTTATCGTGTGTT
>JAPDVR010000022.1:40021689-40034189 GCA_026230005.1 Gila orcuttii | reverse complement strand
TAATCCTCAGAGTATGCCAGCATTACCCATAATCCTCAGAGTATGCCAGCATTACCCATAATCCTCAGAGTATGCCAGCATTTCCCATAATTCTCAGAGTATGCCAGCATTACCCATAATTCTTACAGTATGCCAGCATTACCAGAGATGGGGGACTCGAGTCACATGACTTGACTCGAGTCGCAAATTTAAAGGGGGGGTGAAACACTCAGTTTCAGTCAATCTCATGTTAATCTTGAGTACCTATATAGTAGTATTGCATCCTTCATAAAAAAAAAAAGTCTTTAGTTTTATTATATTTATAAAAGAAAGATAGGCTCTTTCCGGAAAAAACCGAGCGGGTGTGGGCGGAGCTAAATAATCACGAGCGCGCGAAGCTTTTGCGCTGAGAGCGTCTGGAAGCGTGACTGACATCCCAAAACAAACCATGGCTAACAATCAGATTCAGCCATACATTTTTGATCCCGAATCAGATCCCGTGAGATGGGCAGTGAAATGGGGGAAAAACACAAGGTCTCGAGAGTTTTTTAAAAGTAAATGATTTGAGCTTGACTTGAGCGCAGTGTTTTTAGAACACCATGTCATGCGCGAGTTTACAACATTTATGTGTGTTTACTCGTGGTTTATGAGGACATGATTTGGTTTTACAATAAACAAACAAACAGACACCTACAGTGGCCAGCTAAACAAATGTATTTAAACACACAAAAACACACACACACACCATACCTCGCATGCTCCATAGATACATTAACTATGCGTGATCATGTTGTTCTCTTGCTGTGCTTACACGCCGATAGTTAACAACACACAGACATATGAAGCAGTTTTACTCACCGCCTGTGGTTCCAACGCACGACCGTGAACCTTTATCGAAACTGCTCTATCCTTAAGCATTAGACGATCTGCAAAAGCCGAGCACAGCGCTTTGATGGGTATACTGCCTTCGCGCTCTCGCTCTAGGCTACAGGTGCGCGCGCGCCCTTCCGGGAGAAGTGCCCTTAGGACCCCTATAAGGAAATTCCGGCGCATCTGACGTCACACACGCAACTTGTGACAAACCGGAAGGAGTATTTGTGGCACAGAAATACTCCATCAAACGTACAACTTAAAGGTGCTCTAAGCGATGTCACGCGTTTTTTAGGCCAAAAATTTTTTTGTCACATACAGCAAACATCTCCTCACTATCCGCTAGCTGCCTGTCCCCTGAACACACAGTAAAAAAACGCGGTCTCTGCACACACCCCAGGCTCCACAAACAGCAACAAAAACAAACTGGGCTTACCCGCACCACGAAACATAACAAACTGTTCCAGCCAATAACCGACAAGAAGGGTTTGGGGGGTTAGTGCGCGGATGAGGAGGAGGGAGGGTCTAGCTAGCCTCCGTTTTGTTTGACAATAGTTCGAACGTCAACAAGAAGTGACGTCACCCAGGATCGCTTAGAGAACCTTTAATTTTTGAAACTTTGTCCATGTTTAGCATGGGAATCCAACTCTTTAACAGTGTAAAAAAATCACTATGCATGAAATAGCATTTCACCCCCCCCCCCCATTTAAGGACTTGAGACTTGCTTGACTAAATTAAAGAGCATATTGCAGGTAAAAAAAAAATCATATAACCTTGTATGAAAATACCATATGAAAAGTTAATGCAGGATATAAAATGTTTTAAAACGACATAAGGGCACTAATTTAATAGATAAAGTGAGCGTTTCTTGGACTGCTCGTAAAAACGGCTTTTTTTTCAACATCGCGTCATTTTACGTCACGACAGGGAGCCTCAGCTCAGTGCAGAGTAGGCTGGTATTAAGTAAGAGCTATCGTGAGTCAGTGTGGTTTCGGTAGTTTTTGTATTTTAATTTATCATCGTTATGGTAAATTATTGTGTTTGTGGAGGTTGCAAAAAGTCCGGCCCGTCAGGACATCGAGTCCACAGGTTTCCATAACAAAGAAAAAGGATGGTGCTATATATCTTTCGTGCCTTGTGCGGGTTGTGCAGGTGAAGAGACGGGATTTCTCTTCCGCATCGGCTTCGAAAAACGCGGTCGTGTGTAGCATTCACTTCAGATCGTATGATTATCATCCCGGCGATATGATGGAGTTTAACATGGGATGACGAAGCAAGAATATTGATCGTCTTACACTGTACCAATGGCATCAAATAGTGTGATATAGGTAGTCATACCCTTAATAGAGGCAACTTGTAATTGAAAAATAAAATTACTAGGTTGTTTAAATATTGAAATCTTTAATTTTCTGTTTATGTTATAACCAGGGGTTAAATTATGATTTATTATGTGGGGGTGCTCTCCCTAGGGGGGTCCGAGGGTATGCCCCCCCCCCGGGAATTTTTTTTTTGAAAAATAAGCCATTAAATAGCACTTTCTGGAGAGTTTTGTGCAAAGAAATGGAGAAATTGAGTATTACATGATATGTGAAAAACTGCAAGGTTAAGAGCTTTGCATTGTTGTAGTATCAACAGGTATTAGGACATTTAGCATTTACATTACTGTTAATCAGTCATCACTTGATTACACATTGTATTACCTTGTTATGATATATATTGACCCATACAATGTGCCAAACATAATGTGCACATGAAGAGACAGTGCAGTGTATGACAGTAGAAACAGCTGAGAAGATTTGGGTCTGTGGTGACCAGGTCCAACTCACACACACTTCCTTCTCCCATTCTCTCTCTTTACTACTACAACACACACACACTCATCCTACTCTGCATCATTTCTCATCAAGATATGCACAAGTCACAAAAATAAAATCAATCTATCCTTGTGGAAAGGTTGCTTGGTAGCTAAATGTAGGTCTAGCAAGTCTTATATTTCTGTAATTCACACAGATCAAATACAAATATGCTGACTGAATAGATTGCTAGTTTATTTTGAGTAGCCAGCCAGCAGTTCTCTTGGCAGTTTGCTGATAATCCGGTGTCTGAAGTAAAATGCTCAAAACTTCTCCTGAGAAAAATCACTTGGTCAACCTAGTCTTGGTTATTTAATTTTGATTTAGTCTTATTTTCCTTACCTTGTCATTCAAGGCCAGGGCACTTTTCGTACATTTCTGGAACTTTTGCGCGCTTCCACATCCCGCGCAACTACGGATCTCCCAGGAATATTCATATTACTGCGTACATTTATCCGTGTCACCTAGATGTGCGTGCGCGATCGGTGCGCGATCATGATCAACTCACAACGAGATTAAGCAGCTGAATAAGAATACGGCCGTGTTCCGATTGTTCTCAGCTCCGCCGAGACAAAATAGACATGGCATTTCAAAATCTTTCATTTATTGTCATAAATGTGTTTTCAAAAGCATCAATTTCATCAAATTTTATGTGACATAATTTCCAATAGGCAACTGACTGCAAACGAGCAGGTTTATGTGACAGGGCTGAGCCCCGGAGAGCCCCGGCCCAATTTAACCACTGGTTGTGTGTACATGCGACTTAGACTTGCTTGAGACTTGATGGTATGGGACTTGAGACTTACTTGTGACTTGAACATGTGTGACTTACTCCCACCTCTGAGCATTACCCATAATCCTCAGAGTATGCCAGCATTACCCATAATCCTCAGAGTATGCCAGCATTACCCATAATCCTCAGAGTATGCCAGCATTACCCATAATCCTCAGAGTATGCCAGCATTACCCATAATCCTCAGAGTATGCCAGCATTACCCATAATTCTCAGAGTATGCCAGCATTACCCATAATCCACCATTACCCATAATCCACAGAGTATGCCATCATTACCCATAATCCACCTGTGCAGAGAGCAATAGTAGTCCTGATTTGCCAAGTTATACTCATATGTTCTTATTATTTACGTTCCTCTATCTCAATCACGGTCATGAAGAATAAGTTCCTCTTGCAGCATCTCTGATGACGAGGGCGGGGCTATAACCTGTCACTCACATGAGATCAGCCAATAGCAAACCACAACCATCCAATCAGCCAATCACCTCCCCACAGACACAATCAAGCCCCGCCCACATTTGTTCTTGTTCCTGAAGCGTTTCTCTCGATATACAGAACAATAGAGGAGAGACGATGAGCGCTACTGTGCACAAACATGATGCATTTTAAAGTCCCCCTGTGGTGAACATCCAGCTTTTAATGTTGTTTGTATGTGTATGTGGTGTTTTTAATATGCTTTAAGACAAACCATGTGTAAATTCATAAGTCGACAGCATTGCTGAGTAATTTGCTGGTTGGATATGCACATTTATGATGGATAGATGGACTTTTATGGACTTCTAACTGTTGGTTGCAATTCACTTCCATTATAAAGCTTGGAAGAGCCAGGATATTTTTTAATATAACTCTGATTGTATTCGTTTGAGAGAAGAATCTCATATACACCAGGATGAGTAAATCATGGGATCATTTTCATTTTAAAGTGAACTATTCTTGTAACGGAGAACAAAGATCTCCAGCATGACCTCAGCTCTGAGTGAGTCTCGTGCCGGTGGGATCGGGTCGGATCGGGTCGGTGGGATCGGGTCAGGTCGGGTCATGCCGGTGGGATCGGGTCGTGTCGTGTCGTGTCGGTGGGATCTGGTCGTGCCGGTGGGATCGGGTCGTGTCGTGTCGTGCCGGTGGGATCGGGTCGTGCCGGTGGGATCGGGTCGTGTCGTGTCGTGCCGGTGGGATCGGGTCGGGTCGTGTCGTGCCGGTGGGATCGGGTCGTGCCGGTGGGATCGGGTCGTGTCGTGCCGGTGGGATCGGGTCGGGGTGGGATCGGGTCGGGTTGGGTCAGGTCGTGCCGGTGGGATCGGGTCGGGTCGTGTCGTGCCGGTGGGATCGGGTCGTGCCGGTGGGATCGGGTCGTGTCGTGTCGTGCCGGTGGGATCGGGTCGTGCCGGTGGGATCGGGTCGTGTCGTGTCGTGCCGGTGGGATCGGGTCGTGCCGGTGGGATCGGGTCGTGTCGTGTCGTGCCGGTGGGATCGGGTCGGGTTGGGTCAGGTCGTGCCGGTGGGATCGGGTCGGGTCGTGCCGGTGGGATAGGGTCAGGTCGGGTCGTGCCGGTGGGATCAGGTCGTGTCGTGCCGGTGGGATCGGGTCGGGTCGTGTCGTGCCGGTGGGATCGTGTCGTGCCGGTGGGATCGGGTCGTGTCGTGTCGTGCCGGTGGGATCGGGTCGGGGTGGGATCGGGTCGGGTTGGGTCAGGTCGTGCCGGTGGGATCGGGTCGGGTCGTGCCGGTGGGATAGGGTCAGGTCGGGTCGTGCCGGTGGGATCAGGTCGTGTCGTGCCGGTGGGATCGGGTCGGGTCGTGTCGTGCCGGTGGGATCGGGTCGTGCCGGTGGGATCGGGTCGGGTTGGGTCGTGCCGGTGGGATCGGGTCGGGTTGGGTCGTGCCGGTGGGATCGGGTCGGGTCGTGTCATGCAGGTGGGATCGGGTCGTGCCGGTGGGATCGGGTCGCGTGGGGTTGTGCCGGTGGGATCGGGTCAGGTTGGGTCGTGCCGGTGGGATCGGGTCGGGTCCGGTCGGGTCGTGCCGGTGGGATCGGGTCGGGTCTTGTCGTGCCGGTAGGATCGGGTCGGGTTGGGTCGTGCCGGTGGGATCGGGATCGGGTCGGGTTGGGTCGTGCCAGTGGGATCGGGTCGGGTTGGGTTGTGCCGGTGGGATCGGGTCGGGTCGAGCCGGTGGGATCGGGTCCCGAGCCGGTGGGATCGGGTTGGGTCGGGTCGTGCCGATGGGATCGGGTCGGGTCGTGTCGTGCCGGTGGGATCAGGTCGTGCCGGTGGGATCGGGTCCGGTTGGGTCGTGCCGGTGGAATCGGGTCCGGTCGGGTCGGGTCGGGTCGTGCCGGTGGGATCAGGTCGGGTGGGGTCAGGTCATGCCGGTGGGATCGGGTCGGGTTGGGTCGTGCCGGTGGGATCGGGGCGGGTTGGGTCGTGCCGGTGGGATCGGGTCGGGTCCGGTCGGGTCGGGTCGTGCCGGTGGGATCGGGTCGGGTTGGGTCAGGTCGTGCCGGTGGGATCGGGTCGGGTCTTGCCGGTGGGATCGGGTCAGGTCGGGTCGTGCCGGTGGGATCGGGTCGGGTTGGGTCAGGTCGTGCCGGTGGGATCGGGTCGGGTCGTGCCGGTGGGATCGGGTCGGGTCTTGCCGGTGGGATCGGGTCAGGTCGGGTCGTGCCGGTGGGATCGGGTCGGGTTGGGTCAGGTCGTGCCGGTGGGATCGGGTCGGATCGGGTCGGTGGGATCGGGTCAGGTCGGGTCATGCCGGTGGGATCGGGTCGTGTCGTGTCGTGTCGGTGGGATCTGGTCGTGCCGGTGGGATCGGGTCGTGTCGTGTCGTGCCGGTGGGATCGGGTCGTGCCGGTGGGATCGGGTCGTGTCGTGTCGTGCCGGTGGGATCGGGTCGGGTCGTGTCGTGCCGGTGGGATCGGGTCGTGCCGGTGGGATCGGGTCGTGTCGTGCCGGTGGGATCGGGTCGGGGTGGGATCGGGTCGGGTTGGGTCAGGTCGTGCCGGTGGGATCGGGTCGGGTCGTGTCGTGCCGGTGGGATCGGGTCGTGCCGGTGGGATCGGGTCGTGTCGTGTCGTGCCGGTGGGATCGGGTCGTGCCGGTGGGATCGGGTCGTGTCGTGTCGTGCCGGTGGGATCGGGTCGTGCCGGTGGGATCGGGTCGTGTCGTGTCGTGCCGGTGGGATCGGGTCGGGTTGGGTCAGGTCGTGCCGGTGGGATCGGGTCGGGTCGTGCCGGTGGGATAGGGTCAGGTCGGGTCGTGCCGGTGGGATCAGGTCGTGTCGTGCCGGTGGGATCGGGTCGGGTCGTGTCGTGCCGGTGGGATCGTGTCGTGCCGGTGGGATCGGGTCGTGTCGTGTCGTGCCGGTGGGATCGGGTCGGGGTGGGATCGGGTCGGGTTGGGTCAGGTCGTGCCGGTGGGATCGGGTCGGGTCGTGCCGGTGGGATAGGGTCAGGTCGGGTCGTGCCGGTGGGATCAGGTCGTGTCGTGCCGGTGGGATCGGGTCGGGTCGTGTCGTGCCGGTGGGATCGGGTCGTGCCGGTGGGATCGGGTCGGGTTGGGTCGTGCCGGTGGGATCGGGTCGGGTTGGGTCGTGCCGGTGGGATCGGGTCGGGTCGTGTCATGCAGGTGGGATCGGGTCGTGCCGGTGGGATCGGGTCGCGTGGGGTTGTGCCGGTGGGATCGGGTCAGGTTGGGTCGTGCCGGTGGGATCGGGTCGGGTCCGGTCGGGTCGTGCCGGTGGGATCGGGTCGGGTCTTGTCGTGCCGGTAGGATCGGGTCGGGTTGGGTCGTGCCGGTGGGATCGGGATCGGGTCGGGTTGGGTCGTGCCAGTGGGATCGGGTCGGGTTGGGTTGTGCCGGTGGGATCGGGTCGGGTCGAGCCGGTGGGATCGGGTCCCGAGCCGGTGGGATCGGGTTGGGTCGGGTCGTGCCGATGGGATCGGGTCGGGTCGTGTCGTGCCGGTGGGATCAGGTCGTGCCGGTGGGATCGGGTCCGGTTGGGTCGTGCCGGTGGAATCGGGTCCGGTCGGGTCGGGTCGGGTCGTGCCGGTGGGATCAGGTCGGGTGGGGTCAGGTCATGCCGGTGGGATCGGGTCGGGTTGGGTCGTGCCGGTGGGATCGGGGCGGGTTGGGTCGTGCCGGTGGGATCGGGTCGGGTCCGGTCGGGTCGGGTCGTGCCGGTGGGATCGGGTCGGGTTGGGTCAGGTCGTGCCGGTGGGATCGGGTCGGGTCTTGCCGGTGGGATCGGGTCAGGTCGGGTCGTGCCGGTGGGATCGGGTCGGGTTGGGTCAGGTCGTGCCGGTGGGATCGGGTCGGGTCGTGCCGGTGGGATCGGGTCGGGTCTTGCCGGTGGGATCGGGTCAGGTCGGGTCGTGCCGGTGGGATCGGGTCGGGTTGGGTCAGGTCGTGCCGGTGGGATCGGGTCGGGTCGTGCCGGTGGGATCGGGTCGGGTCGGGTCGGGTCGTGCCGGTGGGATCGGGTCGGGTTGGGTCGGGTCGTGCCGGCGGGATCGCGTCGGGTCGGGTGGGGTCGGGACAGATGTGATCAGTGTCAGGAGAATCCGATTCGGTGCTGATGTTGCCGGATCCAAGCGGATGATGCTGTCAGACTTCAGGATTCTCATCATCAGACTCACTTCATCTGTGGTAGTTTCAGTCCGATCCAGCCACACACACTCAATTATTTAAATTTAACCCCTATCTTGAGTTTATGAATAACTCAGACTGAGAAAATAAAATGTATACATTTCTTTGAATCTCTTCTTCCTTGGATTCAAATTTAAATCAAAATCCTGTTTTCGACCTCAATTCAAAGTTCAGGGATTGAATCGGCTTGCTTTCACCAGAGGCCAACATTCAAATGCAACACAAATGTGCGTAACTGAAGCAGTTTGCAGTGATAATCAGAGGAAGGAAACAGAGATCAGATGTTGATCAGATCCTCGAGCAACGGATGCTCTCCGTGAACCTGGACAGTGTGTGTGTGTTTGTGTGTTTGTGTGTGTGTGTGTGTGTGTGTGACATCATAAGTCAGTCAGATGTCATGATAATGTGCTGCACACGTGTCTGTGCTTCAGAAGGCGTTTAAGGGCACGATGGAGTCGAGGACACGCATAGAGTTGAACTTTTGAGTGATTTCTGAGTGGAACGGAGTGTGTGTGAGGAGTGTGTGTGTGTGAGGAGTGTGTGTGTGAGGAGTGTGTGTGTGTGAGGAGTGTGTGTGTGAGGAGTGGAACGAAGTGTGTGTGTGTGTGTGAGGAGTGTGTGTGTGTGTGTGTGTGAGGAGTGGAACGGAGTGTGTGTGAGGAGTGTGTGTGTGTGAGGAGTGTATGTGTGTGAGGAGTGTAACGGAGTGTGTGTGTGAGGAGTGGAACGGAGTGTGTGTGTGAGGAGTGTGTGTGTGAGGAGTGGAACGAAGTGTGTGTGTGTGTGTGTGTGTGTGTGTGAGGAGTGTGTGTGTGTGTGTGTGAGGAGTGGAACGGAGTGTGTGTGTGAGGAGTGGAACGGATTGTGTGTGTGAGGAGTGTGTGTGTGAGGAGTGGAAAGAAGTGTGTGTGTGAGGAGTGGAACGAAGTGTGTGTGTGTGTGTGTGTGTGTGTGTGTGTGTGAGGAGTGTGTGTGTGTGTGAGGAGTGGAACGGAGTGTGTGTGAGGAGTGTGTGTGTGTGAGGAGTGTGTGTGTGTGAGGAGTGTAACGGAGTGTGTGTGTGAGGAGTGGAACGGATTGTGTGTGTGAGGAGTGTGTGTGTGAGGAGTGGAAAGAAGTGTGTGTGTGAGGAGTGGAACGAAGTGTGTGTGTGTGTGTGTGTGTGTGTGTGTGTGTGTGTGTGTGTGAGGAGTGTGTGTGTGTGTGAGGAGTGGAACGGAGTGTGTGTGAGGAGTGTGTGTGTGTGAGGAGTGTGTGTGAGGAGTGTAACAGAGTGTGTGTGTGAGGAGTGTGTGTGTGAGGAGTGGAACGGAGTGTGTGTGAGGAGTGTGTGTGTGAGGAGTGGAACGGAGTGTGTGTGAGGAGTGTGTGTGAGGAGTGGAACGGAGTGTGTGTGAGGAGTGGAAAGAAGTGTGTGTGTGAGGAGTGTGTGTGTGTGAGGAGTGTGTGTGTGAGGAGTGGAACGGAGTGTGTGTGAGGAGTGTGTGTGAGGAGTGTGTGTGTGAGGAGTGGAACGGAGTGTGTGTGAGGAGTGTGTGTGAGGAGTGTGTGTGTGAGGAGTGGAACGGAGTGTGTGTGAGGAGTGTGTGTGAGGAGTGTGTGTGTGAGGAGTGGAACGGAGTGTGTGTGAGGAGTGTGTGTGTGAGGAGTGGAACGGAGTGTGTGTGAGGAGTGTGTGTGAGGAGTGGAACGGAGTGTGTGTGAGGAGTGGAAAGAAGTGTGTGTGTGAGGAGTGTGTGTGTGTGAGGAGTGTGTGTGTGAGGAGTGGAACGGAGTGTGTGTGAGGAGTGTGTGTGAGGAGTGTGTGTGTGAGGAGTGGAACGGAGTGTGTGTGAGGAGTGTGTGTGAGGAGTGTGTGTGTGAGGAGTGGAACGGAGTGTGTGTGAGGAGTGTGTGTGAGGAGTGTGTGTGTGAGGAGTGGAACGGAGTGTGTGTGAGGAGTGTGTGTGTGAGGAGTGTGTGTGAGGAGTGTGTGTGTGTGAGGAGTGTGTGTGTGTGAGGAGTGGAACGGAGTGTGTGTGAGGAGTGTGTGTGAGGAGTGTGTGTGAGGAGTGTGTGTGTGTGAGGAGTGTGTGTGTGAGGAGTGTGTGTGAGGAGTGTGTGTGTGTGAGGAGTGTGTGTGTGTGAGGAGTGGAACGGAGTGTGTGTGAGGAGTGTGTGTGAGGAGTGTGTGTGAGGAGTGTGTGTGTGTGAGGAGTGTGTGTGTGTGAGGAGAGTGTGTGTGAGGAGTGTGTGTGAGGAGTGTCGTCCTCTGTGTGTCTGGCTCTTCATCACTGGGAATGAGTCGATATATCAGAGTGACACGCGGGAGAGAGCCAGAAAACTGACGGATTTAAATAAGGACACTGAGGAAACCGTGAAAGCGGAAAAGTTTAGTGCGTACTTTCCTTCGGTGATCACTTTGATTCATTTACAAGCCTGTGAGTTTGGCTGCAGCTTTTGGAAAGAAGAGACACGAATCAAGTGACCTTGAACATCCGAAAACTATTGAGTCATTCCAGCAGCAGGTGCGGGATTAATCCTATAAAATGCTCAACAAACCCACAGGGTTTAAACTGACTATATTTTCTTTACTAAAGAGCTCATATTATGCCCTTGTTCAAAGTCTCTACTAGAACTTGAATGTTGATTATTTTCCTCATATTCTCCATTGTTGCGGCTCCTCTCTTCCCAGTCTGTAGCCGTTTCTCAATGTCAAGGATACTTCCTTGACAGGATTGATCCTTCCAAATCATTTCCTTCAGAGGCTAGGCGAGGCTCCTCTTTAGCATTCGGAGAACACGTAAATGGAACAGGCTAGCAAGTGCACGTCATTGCGTCATTACGTCAGTGAAAAGGTCCGCTTTTGGCGCTGCAAAAATAAAAAAATATCAAAAGTTGTGATGTACACTACCGTTCAAGAGTTTGGGGTCAGTACGATTTTAAATACTTTTAAAAGAATTCTCTTCTGCTAACCATGTTAAATTACTTTGTACAACTTAACTAGTTATTTATAAAAGAAATGCCGGTGACGGCAACCAAGCAATTGTTAAATGACAGGTCCGGTTCAGTTAGCCATCAATAACGTAATTTGTATATATTTGTATAATTTGTAATATCAATACGGTAGTAATTTGTACTGGCATTTAAACGTTAAACTTTACTTATATGTACTTCGGTTATAACAAATGTATAGTAACGTAAATATACTTACATTTAAAAGCATATTGCCCCCTTATTGCTCCGACTCCGCTAACGTCCGACATTTTTTATTTTTTGAACAAGATAGCAAAGCTGGCGCATAGGATTGTGGGTGATTTGAGAGCGCGAAGGCTACACATATGCATCCTTTCCTGTGTATGGGATATTTTTCGAACGAAGGACTCAGTCCTTGGTTGAAATGCTGAAGATCCTCGACATTGGAACAGTCCTTCGACGGATGTGGATGACGTAGCATCCTCGAAATAACGGCTTCAGAGGATCCTTCCTTGACATTGAGAAACACCTTGTCAGTAACGCTCTGTTTACTTCCTGTCTCTATGAAGCCCCGCCTTCTGAAAAGCACACTGTGCTCTGATTGGTCGGCTGGAGCAGTGTGTTGTGATTGGTCGAGCGCTTCGAGTGTGTTTGGGAAATGTCCCGCCCCTTACCATAACCGCCAGTTTAACACACTACTAACTAACTCAACCAGGCCCCGCCCCTTTATTCTATGTATGAATTATTATAATGAGGAATATTGTGACGTGTTCGTTCCCGGAAGAAACTCAAGATACAATGGAGGCGTTTCAGGAGTTCAGAAACACTTGCTGTGTCCCAATTCGCATACTATCCGTCCTAAATAGTATTCGAAAATAGAATTAGTACGTCCCAAATCGTAAGTATGTTGAAATGAGTGTTAAGCAGAATACGAGCTCTTTCATAAATGTTCAGTGCATGTTATTCTAAAGTTTATGACATGTTTGTTTTTTGTCTTGCCCTTTTGAAACAACTTTCACGTTTTGCAAACATCAAATCAGGGTTATCAAGATTGTTATGAATTGTATTAGATGTGGGATGATGCACTCTTTATTTAAGTTATTGCATGTGGTTAAATATTTTTTCTAAATGATTTCACTTTCAGTTCATATCTGCAATCTTCTGTTGCTCGAGGTTCTGCAATATTACAGTCAACGCTCAAATCTGCATATGTGATATGATTGTGTCTGTGTGGTGTGTTATCGCGACTGCGCTGACCTTTGACCTGTGTTTGCTGGACCCCCATGTCGCACACACAGCAAGAACACCAGCTGTAGTTTATTATTTATGTATTTATTTCCCAGCTCAGGGACAGTTGTGTTTACAGTGGCTGACATCCAGAGGTTATCTGCTCGGATGGATTTCG
>JAPDVR010000022.1:39991689-40016689 GCA_026230005.1 Gila orcuttii | reverse complement strand
TCAAACACACACACATACACACACATACACACACTCTCTCACACACACACACACACACACACACACACACACACACACACACACACACTCACACACACACTCTCTCACACACATACACACACACACACACACTCTCACACACACACACACACACACACACTCACACACATACACACACACACACATACACTCGCACATACACAAATGTGTATTTGGGATTTTCCCACAGAGGTTTGTGTTTTGTTTTTGTTTGTTATTTTACAACATTTTGCATGCATTTATTTTGCACTTGTGTAAGCGTGTTTGTGTGTGTGTGTCTGTAAGAGAAAGAGAGAGAGAGAGAGAGAGTGTGTGTGTGTGTCTGTGAGAGAGAGAGAGAGAGAGAGAGAGAGAATGTGTGTGTGTGTGTGTGTGTGTGTGTGTGTGTGTGTGTGTGTGTGTGTGTGTTTTGCCAGCATGCGCCTTATAATTACACGCTTTCTGTGTCCCGCCATAACGCATTCCTTCCTGTGTCCTCTTGCTCGCTGGCCTCGATCAGCCAGAGCTAATGCCAGGTTTGGAATTCCCCTCTGTCAGCAGACCACACACACACACACACACACACACACACACACACCCCTGCGTCGTGCATCTCGTCTGTTCCTCCCTTCCCAGCGACAGCAGTGTAATTTTCACATGCAATCATGTGCTTAACTGTTAAACCACAGCTTCACTTTTAACTGCGACTGTAACGAGGAAACTGTTGTTCTGTTCAGTTTCACGTGCGTTTGGATTTATGAGCTGCAAATGAAGCATGCATTACATATTCAAGACCTGAACCATAAACTCCTAAACCTAAAAGCTAGACAGCGTTTTAAGGCGTCATACGTGCATTCATTTTTGCAGTTTTGACTTTTCATCATGTATCCGTGGTTTCTGTGGTTTTAACAGATTTCTGGTGTGTTGTTGTACGTCTGGGCTTCATGAAACCCGAAAATAGATTCATTGAGTTCTTGTACTGTACAGTGTGTTTGTTCGAGGTCACCCTTGGTCGGTGTGTTTATAAAGCCGTAAGCCAGTAATTTTCCAAGATCCGCTCCGTGGGTTGATGGCAACCAGGCAATGTAAACACACAAACACACACACACACACACACACACACACACACACACACACTCGAGTCTTTCAAAGAGAGCCCTGTTCTCTCTCACTCGACATCACCACAGCAACTCACGACCTCATGAGATGCTCCATGTGACTGAACCAATCAGAACAGCCGGCTGAGGAAACGCCCCTCTGTCCGGCTGATACGATTGGTTAATCAGAACTTCTGCTGTGTTCCATTCAGGTCAGATGTTCAAATATTCCTCCTTGATACACTCTTAAAAAATAAAGGTTCAGTAACACCAGAGCCGTCTACGGAGAGCCTGTTCACTCCCTATTAACTCCTATTGTACCGAATTTGGGTTGTAGTTCCACCAGAGTTCCACTGGGGGCGATCGCCATGAGTGCAAAATGAATGGGAGTCTATGGAGCTAGACGGCTAAATTTGTCTCTTTCACCCGATTGCCGTTGAGAAATCTCAGATTTGATTGTAGGTTTTGCAAGTTCAACATGGGTTATAGGTCGAAAGTTGAATGAACGAGTACTTATGTCCTTTCGATTTCTTACAGGTTGAGTTGTTGCCCATTACACGCTAGCATTCTGCTAATGAACGCTGATTGGTCAGTGAAGGACTGATTACGACCAGAGACACCGCTTGATGGCATCGTGGCATCCGAAGTGGGACCAGAATGTGTGTTTGTATTTTCAGCATGGTCTTTTAAAACAACAAAACTAAAACTCTTCTAGCGCGTGTATTTACCTGTGTCAGCGGTGTTGTCGGTGCCTCGAGAGAAAAGAAAGTGCAGAGCGTGAAAGCACCAAAGTGACTGAAGGATTGCCGTAAAGCAGTATCTCTGGTGGAACGATGTGTGTGACGTCATTGACATTTTAAAAGACTTTTTAAAGCAAATTAGTGACTCTAAAAAATCTAACACTCAGCAATATGTAATTTCTTTGCATCTCCTTTCGAATACAACATTCAAATTAGACAAAAAATGATATCCTGAGAAAAGTGGATTTTGAGGGGTATATCTCCATAGACCTCCATTCATTCTGCACTCGTCCTGTGAGCGCCCTCATATGGAGCCAGAGTGGAACTGCAACCAGTTCAGAAGCCGGAAGTTTACCGAGAGTGGACGTTCTCCCACTGATCTATATAGAATGACTGGATAGCTCATGACGTCATAAACAGTGAAGCCACCGCGCCGCCATATTGGTATTCCCTAGTGAGCTCACACGTTCTATTGAATCAATAGGAAATTGTATGATTTAACTGAGAAAACATTGCCTAAGGAGACACCGTTTTAAAATCTAAAGTCTCCCTGTACATTCTTACCACTCAAACACCCTAAGCATTTAAATGGATATGTGACCAGTCACGGAAGCTAGGGACACAAGTCGGTTCTGGGGCATTTTGAGTTATTCATAGATTCTGAAAGTGTAGTCTCCAAGCTTTCCAACGATGTGTAACATGTGGAAATCTGATAATATTTGGAGAAGTTGTGGCCATTTGAAGGTAGGCACTTAAAAAAGCTCAAAGATGCAACAACTATGGCGTACGATGCTGAGACCAGTCTATGGAAGGGAAGCGAGGTTTCTGATTTAATTAATATTTGGACTTTGTTGACCGTTGAGTACTCTTCTGCGCATGCGGGTCACTTCTGGGTCATTTCACATTCACGTTCTCGTTCACAAAGGAGATCACAAAAGGTCGCATTTAATTGGAAATGTGAACGACCTTGCAAAAAAATCTAATTTTTTCAAAAAATCAGAATTGAGCATTAAGCCCCTGCAGTGTGAACGCAGCCTTATTAATACATTTCTATCCAAATATCACTTCTGTCACTAAATATGGAACCTTGAGACTTTATGATAACTACTAAAATATGTGATGTAATAATAAAAAAAATATTATACTTTTTAGAGGACTTTTTACTTTACTTTTTAAAATATTATTTTATCATTTTTTTAATGACAAATACTAGATTATGTTTTATGATGAACTTTTAGCATTAAAAACCAAAGTTTCAATTATTAAAAGTGTGTGCGTCGACTTTTTGTGACAAAGGTCAGAAACTAATGTAGATTTTTTTGAGGCGCACTCTTGTCATAAATTCATCTATTACTGTTCCTACATCATTTCTAATAAAAAAACAGTGCTAAAATATCTATTTAGGAGTCTTAGACCTTTCCAACGATATATAGTTTGTCATGATTAAATTAGGATTTAAATGAAGTTCCTAAACGTAAGTTAGGGAGGAGCGAGCCAATCTAATCTTTCAATCAACAGCCTGAGTATATAAGCAGCCGCTTACCTCTCCCTAGCATCAGCTGTTCCAGTATGCATTACTGCCGCACGGAATAGTGTCCGACATCCCGGAAATCCAGCTCTTCCCGTCAGACGACGAACTGACAAGCCTTCCTGGGACACAGCCAGTCACACCCCGCGTGAGATCGGATCTTATGGATCATCTTCATGAGCGTTCTGATCGAGAAATCCAGCGCTCATATAAACCACGTTCCAAAGGCAACGCTCTCCTCCATCTTCAAGATCGCCAGTTTTAACCGAGCCTCGTCCGTCTTCTTCTCTCCATTCTTCCGCTGCTAATACACCGATTCCACCCATTTCAAAATGTTCAGTCAACAGCCTACGTCAAGTCCTCCAGCTCCGGAATCCATTTCTCCTGCAGATCATCAAAAGCTCAACTCTACGATCATTTCATCAGTTCTTACAGTTCCAGCATTCCATCGAACACTTCAACATCTTATAAAGGCAAGACTCGCACCTCTTCTACCTCCGTTTCTCTCCCGGTTCGGCGTTCTGAACCCACACAATCCCAACGCGCCGATTCAAAGGCCGCCGGCGCCGGCGCCGCCGCGGCTCGCACTTCCTGGTCCGCCGGTATTTCCACCCGGCCAGCAACAGTGGCCGCAAAAAACAGTTCCGCTTCTTCTCCAGCTCTCACAAACTTCATGCAGTCAGCCCCACTCCCCAGGCAAGAACCAAACTCACAAACACATTCCTCCGCACTTCCCTCTCCTTCTCCAGTTCTCTCTAAACTTCTTTATAATAACCCTTGTGCCAGGTCACCCTCGCACACTGTTACATTTCTCTCACCCTCAAACCAACCTACTCAAAGAGCGGATCCTAGCGCGAGGTCGCCTTCCCTAGCCATCTTCCCTCTTTCCTTCCATTCCAATTCGCCTCATTCCTTTTTTCCCCTTCTATCTTCCAATTGTCTCCTAATATTCTTTCCAGTTCACATCAGAGCGTGAGGTTGCCTCAGCAAAGGATTTCTACACTTTTTTTTTTCTCTTTCCCACAAACCCTCCTCTTCCTCTCACTTCAGGCCATGCCAGCCATCTTTGACACCAGCAGTGTTGGGGAATAACGCTATACATGTACCGGCGTTACGTTTTCAGAATACAAAATATGAGTAGGCCCATCTGTATTCCGTTACAATTTAAATAGTTGGTATTTAGAATACAGTTACATTGTTGAAATCAATGGATTACATTACGATACTTCTGTTTCACGAGTTTAGTCACTTTCTAAACAATTCAAAACGAAACAAACAAACTGCTTTCTGCTTAAGTAATCCATATGAAATGCGCATTTCTCTCTGGCGCGTTCACTAGCATACTGCAAAGATCGCGAGTCAGCATCGTCAACTTCATCTTTGCAGGCTACAGTGTCACAGACAGAAGACACTTGTTTATTAATAAACAATTAAAATATATACTTGCTATATTTGACATATTCATAATCAATTCTTTTGCAGATTCTTTGTGACAGCTTTTAGGTGCTTTATTGGCAGCACCATCCCTACAACACGTCACCACCGCATCACCATTCCGCATTCCTACACTTATAAAATGCAGTTCAATGTGGAAGTAATCCAAGTATTCAGAATACGTTACTCAGATTGATTAACTTAACGGAATAGGTTACAAATTACATTTTGGGGCATGTATTCTGTAACGAAATACGTTTTGAAAGTATCCTTTCCAACACTGGACACCAGTCAGTAATGGGACCCTCCGATCAACATTCATTTACTTTTCTCAACACTAACACTTGCTCCTCAGGTACAATCCGCTTGCCAGCCCATTCACTCTCAACAGCAGTCAATCTTCCCGCTCCTAACAATGCAGTCGCCATGGAACCACCTCCAGTCCCAGCCCATCTCCGTTCCCTAATTCTATCAGGTGCAACTATCAATCCTCCTTTTCTACTGACTTCCGTCCCACTCAATGAATCCCACCGCTCGTTTGACTTAAATCGTTGATCTTACAAATTCCGTACAGCCTTCAAAACGGGTTCTCACACATGCAGAATTCTGCGTTGCTTTTGCCAGAGACATAGAAGTAATTTGCACTTCATTTCCAGCCAGACGCAAGGAATTAAATGACTACCTCTCTATCATAGCAGAGCCCAGTCTCTCTTTCGGAGGTAGTCATTTTTATACATACCATAAGCTTTTCAGCTAAATGCGCCGCCCGCGTCATACACTGGAACAAGTGTCCTTACTGGGAGCCTTGGACCTCGAACTAACAGAGTCTTCTTAGGCGTTCGAAGCCCTTCTTGCGCCATCTGCAGGTCTATCATTCATTCTACTTCAGAATGTCCCCAAACCAACCCAGATCTTCCAACCCATCCAGCTCCTTTTCAAGAAAAATCCACTTCATATGTCTCTCAATCAAGGAATGCCTGTAACCAGATTTTTCTCAGTTTCAGGCAGACAAGTGTGCAACAGCTTTAATTCATCACGTTGCAACAGACAACGATGCCACTTCCCCCAAGTCTGTCATTTCTGTGGCGGAGCTCACGCCCGTTCTATTTGCCCTGTGCGCCGCTCCTCAGCTAACTTTAACCATCGACATTCTTAACGTCTGCCTAACCACTCTCCGCTCACGTCTTTTTCTCCTAACAAGACAAGAACCCTAGACGCTGTGTTCAATTTGGCTTTCTTCCGATCATCAAATCAAAATGCTAGGTCGATGGTTGTCCCTCGCCTTCGAAACATATGTTCGTTCAGATCCGCATAACATTAGACAAGCTCAGCAAACACTAGCATTCCTCTGAGTCTGGACCGCTTCTCCCTACTATTTTGCATCTCCCCGCTTACCTAGCCCCGCAGGGCGTGTATTCATCTGGATGCAGTGAGAGCTCTCCCTTTTCAGATGTGCGTGACCTACCACTCCTGGAGTGGGGTCTCCCATCTGAATCGCTGTGTGGGCTCTTCCGTTCAGATGCATCATAGGCTCTCCCGTTCGACTTGCTGTGTGGGCTCTCCCGTTTTGATCGCCGAGTGAACTCCCTATTTATACATATGGGGGGGCTCTCTCCTTCGAAACGCAGTGGGAGCTCTCCCGGTCGAATCGCAGTATGAGCTTTCCGTTCGGGCGCCGTGGGGGCTCTCCCTTTCCGAATCGCTGTGTGATCCTTCATGTTTTTAACCATGGAGGCTCTCCCGTTCAGATCGCAGTGTGGGCCCTCCTATCCGAAAACAGGACTGGAGGTATCAAGGATCGTACGTCCCTCGAATGCGACGGGCCAATATGTCTTTATGTGATCGCCGCCCCCTGCGTCAGAAGGATGGTAGTTCTGCATTTCCTATGTATACCGTAGGCTCCCTCTTGCTTCGTAGGGAGTTTCACTTCAGATATTGGTGGCCCGTTTGCCTCTAGGGACGAGGACCTCCTTCCCCGTTTGTGACATCTGGAAGCCCTATGTTCTCTAACTCCATGGAGCTCCATGTCATGGATGTGGCAGGGCGTTCTCCAACCTCGTACTCAAACCTCCAGTCCCAAGATACTCCCGCAGGAGTAATATCCGAAAGTCACTGCCGCAGCAGTGCAGCGGTGAGATGTACCCCAGTCAAATTTCCACAAGCCCATATCGTTTCACTCCACAACGCTCGCCTTGAAAAAAAAAAAAATCAATCTCCTTTCATATTTATTATTTTTTTACCAACGTTTTGATAATTTTTTTTAATTTAATTTTTTAATTTTTTTTTCTTTTTCTATGCAGTGCCTGCGTAGGCACACCCTTTAAAACACAGCTCCCGCCGGAGCTCCACTCATAGCCCCACATGGTGGGCATAGTAGGGAGACGCAGTTCCAGCCAGGAGCCCCATTAATCATATCACTGCCGCAGCAGCGTCCATCCATGCTCCATACAGCTTTCAATTTCCACTCTTTTCAGGGGGTAACATGCTTTAAGCTCTTAGGCATCCTGTATTTGATCACGTAATTCTAACTTGCTGTCCCAAATATTTATTCAACACTTTTGGGGGGTATATCAGAGCTCGAGTTGAAGCTGCTTCATCGAGCCCCTCTCCAGTGGACAGCAAGCCAAATAAGTTTAACCTAATATCTTAAAGATTCTATGGGCAAACAAACTCGTTAAATGAAGTTCCTAAACGTAAGTTAGGGAGGAGCGAGCCAATCTAATCTTTTAATCAACAGCCTGAGTATATAAGCAGCCGCTTACCTCTCCCTAGCATCAGCTGTTCCAGTATCCCTCCACCTCCCCAAACACCACCTTCATCTTAGGTACCTTGCCCTTTTTATTTATCAGGTCCTACATTTAGCCACTGGGGGGGGGGTATATCAGAGCTCGAGTTGAAGCTGCTTCATCGAGCCCCTCTCCAGTGGACAGCAAGCCAAATAAGTTTAACCTAATATCTTAAAGATTCTATGGGCAAACGAACTCGTTAATAGTAATATATTGAAGTAAAGTTAGGCGTCCCACAAAGGTTAATAACTCTTGTCATATTTTATTACCATTTTCTAAACTATAGTGAATAAACTGATAATGTGAGAAATGTTGAAGCTGTCTGAATAAATGTTGTTTTGACTGTATAAGGAATGAGACGCAAGTTTCCTCCCTGATTGAAATACTTTGGCCAGATCCCGGTTTGTTGTTCTCCGGGATTGAGTCTCATTCCTGGTGTTTCCATCATTCCTGATCTCCGACCGCTCCTGCCAAACCACTGATTACTGGAGGATCTGCCAAATCTTCATCCGGAAACCCGGAATATCTTCCCACTGAACTGTGTTTTGCTGGAGGAGAAGAGCAGCTGGAACCAGTGCCGTGTGTCTCAGACGTTCAGTGGTGTCACTGACCGAAGCTCACGCCACAACACATGGAAAACATCACGACATATATATATATATCAAAGGGAAACGTTATTTTAAACATCTCAAACCTCGGCTGGTTCTGTCCTCGCCTATGAAGAACGTCAAGCGGTTTCGAGAAGTGGTTGGGTAATTTAGAAGCCGTGTGTGATGTGTTTCTGGTGATTTTAAACAAATGAAAGTACCGCGGTAAAACAGTTCTCATGGCAGCGCTGGATGGTAAAGATGTTTTCTCGTGTTTTCTTCCCTTTTGTGACGCAAGGATGCGCCCGAAGCCTGAATCCGAATCTGGAAAGGCACAGAAAAAGAATAACAAATTCTACAGAGCCTCAAAGGGACATTCGGTTACATTACATCAGATTCCACTAATCACATCAATATAGTGAGGAGAGATGAGTGACAGGACGGGGTGTGGGCGGGGCTTGATTGTGTCTGTGGGGAGGTGATTGGATGGTTGTGGTTTGCTACTGGCATATATACACACACACACTCACTCACTCACACACACACACACACACACACACACACACACACACACACTCACACACAAGCGCACAGACACTCACTCACTCACTCACACACACACACACACACACACACACACACACACTCGTATACACACACAGTTTGCTGAGTGTCCTTCAGGAAACGGCTCCATCTGTTGATAATCACGTCTCACCTGAAGGAGACTGTTATAATCCATAAAGCCCATCTGAGAGCTGCTGCTCACACACACACACACACACACACACACATGTCTGAGAGCTGCTGCTCACACACACACACACACGTCTGAGAGCTGCTGCTCACACACACACACACACACACACGTCTGAGAGCTGCTGCTCACACACACACACACACACGTCTGAGAGCTGCTGGGCTCACACACACACACACACACACACACACACACACACACGTCTGAGAGCTGCTGCTGCTCACACACACGTCTGAGAGCTGCTGCTGCTCACACACACACACACACACACACACACGTCTGAGAGCTGCTGCTGCTCACACACACACACACACACACACATGTCTGAGAGCTGCTTCTCACACACACACACACACACACATGTCTGAGAGCTGCTGCTCACACACACACACACACGTCTGAGAGCTGCTGCTCACACACACACACACACGTCTGAGAGCTGCTGCTCACACACACACACACACACGTCTGAGAGCTGCTGGGCTCACACACACACACACACAAACACACACACACACACACGTCTGAGAGCTGCTGCTGCTCACACACACGTCTGAGAGCTGCTGCTGCTCACACACACACACACACACACATGTCTGAGAGCTGCTTCTCACACACACACACACACACACATGTCTGAGAGCTGCTGCTCACACACACACACACACACACGTCTGAGAGCTGCTGGGCTCACACACACACACACACACACGTCTGAGAGCTGCTGGGCTCACACACACACACACACACACACACACACACGTCTGAGAGCTGCTGCTCACACACACACACACACACGTCTGAGAGCTGCTGGGCTCACACACACACACACACACACACACACGTCTGAGAGCTGCTGCTGCTCACACACACACACACACACACACACACACACGTCTGAGAGCTGCTGGGCTCACACACACACACACACACACGTCTGAGAGCTGCTGCTGCTCACACACACACACACACACACAAACACGTCTGAGAGCTGCTGGGCTCACACACACACACACACACACACACACACACACACACACACACACACACACACACACGTCTGAGAGCTGCTGCTGCTCACACACACACACACACACACACACACACACACACACACACGTCTGAGAGCTGCTGCTGCTCGCACACACACACACACACACACACACACGTCTGAGAGCTGCTGGGCTCACACACACACACACACACACACACACACACACACACACACACGTCTGAGAGCTGCTGCTGCTCACACACACACACACACACACGTCTGAGAGCTGCTGCTCGCACACACACACACACACACACACACACACGTCTGAGAGCTGCTGCTGCTCGCACACACACACACACACACACGTCTGAGAGCTGCTGGGCTCACACACACACACACACACACACACACACGTCTGAGAGCTGCTGCTGCTCACACACACACACACACGTCTGAGAGCTGCTGGGCTCACACACACACACACGTCTGAGAGCTGCTGCTGCTCACACACACACACACACACACGTCTGAGAGCTGCTGTTGCTCACACACACACACACACACGTCTGAGAGCTGCTGCTGCTCACACACACACACACACACACGTCTGAGAGCTGCTGCTGCTCACACACACACACGTCTGAGAGCTGCTGCTGCTCACACACACACACACACACACGTCTGAGAGCTGCTGGGCTCACTCACACACACACACACACACGTCTGAGAGCTGCTGCTGCTCACACACACACACACACACACACACACACACACACACACACACACACACGTCTGAGAGCTGCTGCTGCTCACACACACACACACACACAGACGTCTGAGAGCTGCTGCTGCTGACACACACACACACACACACGTCTGAGAGCTGCTGCTGCTCACACACACACACACACACACACACACACACACACGTCTGAGAGCTGCTGCTGCTCACACACACACACACACGCACACACACACACACACACACACGTCTGAGAGCTGCTGCTGCTCACACACACACACACACACACACACACACACACACACACACACGTCTGAGAGCTGCTGCTGCTCACACACACACACACACACACGTCTGAGAACTGCTGATCACACACACACACACACACACACACGTCTGAGAGCTGCTGCTGCTCACAAACAAACACACACACACACACACACACACACACACACACACACATGTCTGAGAGCTGCTGCTGCTCACACACACACACACACGTCTGAGAGCTGCTGCTGCTCACACACACACACACACACACACACGTCTGAGAGCTGCTGCTGCTCACACACACACACACACACGTCTGAGAGCTGCTGCTGCTCGCACACACACACACACACACACGTCTGAGAGCTGCTGGGCTCACACACACACACACACACACACGTCTGAGAGCTGCTGCTGCTCACACACACACACACACACACGTCTGAGAGCTGCTGCTGCTCACACACACACACACACACACGTCTGAGAGCTGCTGCTGCTCGCACACACACACACACACACACACGTCTGAGAGCTGCTGGGCTCACACACACACACACACGTCTGAGAGCTGCTGCTGCTCACACACACACACACACACACACACACACACACACACACACACGTCTGAGAGCTGCTGCTGCTCACACACTCACACACACACACACACACGTCTGAGAGCTGCTGCTGCTCACACACACACACACACACACGTCTGAGAGCTGCTGCTGCTCACACACACACACACACACACACACACACACGTCTGAGAGCTGCTGCTGCTCACACACACACACACACACACGTCTGAGAGCTGCTGCTGCTCACACACACACACACACACACACACACACACACACGTCTGAGAGCTGCTGCTGCTCACACACACACACACACACACGTCTGAGAGCTGATGCTGCTCACACACACACACACACACACACACACACACACACGTCTGAGAGCTGCTGCTGCTCACACACACACACACACAGACACACACACGTCTGAGAGCTGCTGCTGCTCACACACACACACACACACACACGCACACACACACACGTCTGAGAGCTGCTGCTGCTCACACACACACACACACACACGTCTGAGAGCTGCTGCTGCTCACACACACACACACACACACACGTCTGAGAGCTGCTGCTCACACACACACACACACACACACACACACACACACACACACACGTCTGAGAGCTGCTGCTGCTCACACACACACACGCACACACACACACACACGTCTGAGAGCTGCTGCTGCTCACACACACACACACACACACACACACGTCTGAGAGCTGCTGCTGCTCACACACACACACACACACACGTCTGAGAACTGCTGATCACACACACACACACACACACACACACACGTCTGAGAGCTGCTGCTGCTCACAAACAAACACACACACACACACACACACATGTCTGAGAGCTGCTGCTGCTCACACACACACACACACACGTCTGAGAGCTGCTGCTGCTCACACACACACACACACACACACACGTCTGAGAGCTGCTGCTGCTCACACACACACACACACGTCTGAGAGCTGCTGCTGCTCGCAAACACACACACACACACACACGTCTGAGAGCTGCTGGGCTCACACACACACACACACACACACGTCTGAGAGCTGCTGCTGCTCACACACACACACACACACACACACGTCTGAGAGCTGCTGCTGCTCACACACACACACACACACACACACGTCTGAGAGCTGCTGCTGCTCGCACACACACACACACACACACACACACACACACACGTCTGAGAGCTGCTGGGCTCACACACACACACACACGTCTGAGAGCTGCTGCTGCTCACACACACACACACACACACACACACACACACACACACACACACGTCTGAGAGCTGCTGCTGCTCACACACTCACACACACACTCACACACGTCTGAGAGCTGCTGCTGCTCACACACACACACACACACACACACGTCTGAGAGCTGCTGCTGCTCACACACACACACACACACACACACACACGTCTGAGAGCTGCTGCTGCTCACACACACACACACACACACGTCTGAGAGCTGCTGCTGCTCACACACACACACACACACACACGTCTGAGAGCTGCTGCTCACACACACACACACACACACACACGTCTGAGAGCTGCTGCTGCTCACACACACACACACACACACACACACACACACGTCTGAGAGCTGCTGCTGCTCACACACACACACACACACACACACGTCTGAGAGCTGCTGCTGCTCACACACACACACACACACACACACACGTCTGAGAGCTGCTGCTGCTCACACACACACACACGTCTGAGAGCTGCTGCTGCTCACACACACACACACACACGTCTGAGAGCTGCTGGGCTCACTCACACACACACACACACGTCTGAGAGCTGCTGCTGCTCACACACACACACACACACACACACACGTCTGAGAGCTGCTGCTGCTCACACACACACACACACACACACACACACGTCTGAGAGCTGCTGCTGCTGACACACACACACACACACGTCTGAGAGCTGCTGCTGCTCACACACACACACACACACACACACACACGTCTGAGAGTTGCTGCTGCTCACACACACACACACACACACACACACACACACGCACACACACACACACACACGTCTGAGAGCTGCTGCTGCTCACACAAACACACACACACACACACACATGTCTGAGAGCTGCTGCTGCTCACACACACACACACGTCTGAGAGCTGCTGATCACACACACACACACACACACGTCTGAGAGCTGCTGCTGCTCACACACACACACACACACACACACACATGTCTGAGAGCTGCTGCTGCTCACACACACACACACACACACACACACACACACGCCTGAGAGCTGCTGGGCTCACACACACACACACACACACACACACACACACACACGTCTGAGAGCTGCTGCTGCTCACACACACACACACACACACGTCTGAGAGCTGCTGGGCTCACACACACACACAAACGTCTGAGAGCTGCTGCTGCTCACACACACACACACACACACACACACGTCTGAGAGCTGCTGCTGCTCACACACACACACACACACACACGTCTGAGAGCTGCTGCTGCTCGCACACACACACACACACACGTCTGAGAGCTGCTGCTGCTCACACACACACACACACACACACGTCTGAGAGCTGCTGCTGCTCACACACACACACACACACACACACGTCTGAGAGCTGCTGCTGCTCACACACACACACACACACACACGTCTGAGAGCTGCTGCTGCTCGCACACACACACACACACACACACACACACACACACACACACACACGTCTGAGAGCTCCTGGGCTCACACACACACACACACACACACGTCTGAGAGCTGCTGCTGCTCGCACACACACACACACACACACACACGTCTGAGAGCTGCTGGGCTCACACACACACACACACACGTCTGAGAGGTGCTGCTGCTCACACACACACACACACACACACACACACACACGTCTGAGAGCTGCTGCTGCTCACACACACACACACACACACGTCTGAGAGCTGCTGCTGCTCACACACACACACACACGTCTGAGAGCTGCTGCTGCTCACACACACACACACACACGTCTGAGAGCTGCTGCTGCTCACACACACACACACACACACACACACACACAGACGTCTGAGAGCTGCTGCTGCTCACACACACACACACACACGTCTGAGAGCTGCTGCTGCTCACACACACACACACACACACACACACACACACACGTCTGAGAGCTGCTGCTGCTCACACACACACACACACACACACGTCTGAGAGCTGCTGCTGCTCACACACACACACACACACACACACACGTCTGAGAGCTGCTGCTGCTCACACACACACACACACAGACACACACACGTCTGAGAGCTGCTGCTGCTCACACACACACACACACACACACACACACACGCACACACACACACACGTCTGAGAGCTGCTGCTGCTCACACACACACACACACACACACACGTCTGAGAGCTGCTGCTGCTCACACACACACACACACACACGTCTGAGAGCTGCTGCTCACACACACACACACACACACACGTCTGAGAGCTGCTGCTGCTCACACACACACACACACACACACACGTCTGAGAGCTGCTGCTGCTCACACACACACACACACACGTCTGAGAGCTGCTGCTGCTCACACACACACACACACGTCTGAGAGCTGCTGCTGCTCACACACACACACACACACGTCTGAGAGCTGCTTCTGCTCACACACACACACACACACACGTCTGAGAGCTGCTGCTGCTCACACACACACACACACACACACACGTCTGAGAGCTGCTGCTGCTCACACACACACACACACACACACACACACGTCTGAGAGCTGCTGCTGCTCACACACACACACACACACACACACACACACACACACACGTCTGAGAGCTGCTGCTCACACACACACACGCACACACACGTCTGAGAGCTGCTGCTGCTCACACACACACACACATACACGTCTGAGAGCTGCTGCTGCTCACACACACACACACACACACACACGTCTGAGAGCTGCTGCTGCTCACACACACACACACACACACGTCTGAGAGCTGCTGCTGCTCACACACACACACACACACGTCTGAGAGCTGCTGCTGCTCTCACACACACACACACACACACACACACGTCTGAGAGCTGCTGCTGCTCACACACACACACACACACACACACACACACGTCTGAGAGCTGCTGCTGCTCACACACTCACACACACACACACACGTCTGAGAGCTGCTGTGCTCACACACAGACACACACACGTCTGAGAGCTGCTGCTGCTCACACACACACACACACACACACACACGCACACACACACACACGTCTGAGAGCTGCTGCTGCTCACACACACACACACACGTCTGAGAGCTGCTGCTGCTCACACACACACACACACACACACACGTCTGAGAGCTGCTGCTCACACACACACACACACACGTCTGAGAGCTGCTGCTGCTCACACACACACACACACACGTCTGAGAGCTGCTGCTGCTCACACACACACACACACACGTCTGAGAGCTGCTGCTGCTCACACACACACACACACACACACACGTCTGAGAGCTGCTGCTGCTCACACACACACACACACACGTCTGAGAGCTGCTGCTGCTCACACACACACACACACACGTCTGAGAGCTGCTGCTGCTCACACACACACACACACACGTCTGAGAGCTGCTTCTGCTCACACACACACACACACACACACGTCTGAGAGCTGCTGCTGCTCACACACACACACACACACACGTCTGAGAGCTGCTGCTGCTCACACACACACACACACACACACACACGCACACACGTCTGAGAGCTGCTGCTGCTCACACACACACACACACACACACACACACACACACGTCTGAGAGCTGCTGCTCACACACACACACACACGTCTGAGAGCTGCTGCTCACACACACACACACACATCTGAGAGCTGCTGCTGCTCACACACACACACACACACACGTCTGAGAGCTGCTGCTGCTCACACACACACACACACACACGTCTGAGAGCTGCTGCTGCTCACACACACACACACACACACGTCTGAGAGCTGCTGCTGCTCACACACACACACACACACGTCTGAGAGCTGCTGCTGCTCTCACACACACACACACACACGTCTGAGAGCTGCTGCTGCTCACACACACACACACACACACACACACACACACACACACACACACACGTCTGAGAGCTGCTGCTGCTCACACACACACACACACGTCTGAGAGCTGCTGCTGCTCACACACACACACACACACACACACACACACACACACACGTCTGAGAGCTGCTGCTGCACACACACACACACACACACACACGTCTGAGAGCTGCTGCTGCTCACACACACACACACACACACACACACACACACATACACATACACACACACACACACGTCTGAGAGCTGCTGCTGCTCACACACACACACACTCACACACACACACACACACACACACACGTCTGAGAGCTGCTGGGCTCACGGGTGGTCCTGAATCAGGATGAGGTGCTAGCGAAAAAATAATAAACAAAACAAAAACTTTTCTGTAGCAACACACACACACACACACACACACACAGAGTTTTAGCTGATTGAGTGTGTTGTTGCTGCTTGTCTGTATCTAATCACAGTTTAAACCGTTAAACCATCAGCAAAGCTTAAACTAGTGGTTTTATATGCTAACGTTTTATAATTAAGAATAAATTGTAATTTTGTTTTTTATTTATGACAACATATTTCAAAATGACTTGTGAAAAAAAGATTGGGAGTGATTTTTTTTAAAGTAAATATTAATGATTTAATGAGTTTTCCTTTGTGATTTTGATTGAATAATTCATGCCTCAAATACGTAATATTAATGTAAAGCATTCCTGGTTATGTGTGGCGTCTCCCACAGCTTTCCTCAGCGATGAAGAGAAAGAGTCGCTCATCCTCGATTCTGCTTAGCAACCCGTTGTCATGGTGGTTTTCCTGTGCTCTGATTGGCCGAGAGACAAGGCCTCGGGGACTCACACGGTTATTGCATTTTTTTCTTCCCAGACGTAAAAAGAAAAAAGCAGAGCATGAGGAACATGTTGCGTAACTGACATGATTTCATCTCTCTCTCTCTCCCACACACACACACACACACTCACACACTCTCATTTACCTTTGTTATAATAACAGAGAGAGAGTGATGGAACACATATATCAACACAGAGACAAGAATACTGGGAAAAAGAAGAGAAGAAAAACGAATGCGGGACAAACACACGTCCTCCATTATAATCAGAGAAGTCGGTCTGGTTGATTATAATGAGTGTTTTAGTGCGCAGGATCTGTTGCTACACTAGATATAAACTAAACCACACAATTATAATCAGCTAAACTGTATACTCTGCAAGCATGTGATCTTTTAAACTCAGTGTCACAAGAACAAGAGCATTACATTTTAAAGTCAGCATTTTTTCAATGGAATATTGCAGTGTTTATTGTAAATGATTTATGGGTGCACATCATTATTATAGTTTTAATAATGTTGAATTAGGCTAGGATAAATTCCTCTTGCAGCATCTCTTCTCTTCTCTGATGACGAGGGCGGGGCTATAACCTGTCACTCACACGAGATCAGCCAATAGCAAACCACAACCATCCAATCAGCCAATCAACTCCCCACAGACACAATCAAACCCCGCCCACATTTGTTCTTGTTCCAGACGTGTTTCTCTCGATATACAGAACAATAGAGGAGAGACGATGAGCGTTTCATGCCAACTTTAACAACTAGAAAAAAAATACATACATTTCACTGCCTTATAACATGTTTTCAGCTCTTTTTTGTTTTTAGTTTGTTCCTAACAGTTTATGAAGCTATAATTTGAATTTATTTATAAAAGGTGAAATATTGAGTTTGCAAAGAGTCAATTTCTTTTTGTGTAAATAGTCTTCCCATTCCCAGCATCAACATCTGAAACTGAGTCGACCCTGAGCGTGTGTGTGTGTGTGTGTGTGTTTGTGAGCGTGAGATGATGTCACTAAAGCTGTGTTTACGGTCACATGCTTCACAGAAATCTGTTGATTACGTTCCCATTTAGTAATGACACGTTTTTTTAGGTCCTTTTTTAAAACTTTCTTCTTGGTTATTCAAAAGTTATTTAAATAAATAAATAAACATTTAATCATAAGTTTCAGCTGTGTCAGAAACTCAACAAACTATACAAACAGATTCAAACGTTATTTTTCGAACATTATAAGATCGTTACCTTTATCTTCTGAAACAAGTAGCCTAGCCTATCAGCCTAATGTGTAAAAAGTGTTAAAAAAGCACAACTAAAATGTTTCAGAAATACATTCATGAACAGTGCGTGTGTAAAGAAAGTTTTGAGACGGTTATTAAAGAGCTGATAACTTTAATGTTACTGGAAGAATGTTTGTTCATAACTTTAAGAGAGCGTTCCCTGTTCCCGGGTCTTTACCGCAGTTTACACCGTTCTACAGCGGATCCGTGATCCTGAAGCGGTTCAGATCTCCGTGCCGAGGCTTTTTTAAATAAGTAATGTCTCAGTTTTGTGTTTGGCAGTTCTTCATCATCAGGAACACAACAGGACAGATCCTGTAACCAGAGAACGAGGATCCGCTCGACTCATTCAAGCTCGCCAGACAAACCAGGAACAAATGTTTCCTGTCAGACGCTCCTGGCCCTCGTCCTCCACATGACGATCTCCAACACTAAACATCCCAGAATGCTTTGCTGCAGGACAAAGTTCTCAAGCAGCTTCCGTTCTCAAGGTATCGGGTGGCGTATCGTGTTATCGGTTCATCGCGCTCTGAGTGGACTTCACCCAAGCTGGACACAATCATTATTATGAATGAAAATAAAAATGACACCAACACTTAAAATGCATCAAACAAATAAACTTATTTTGTGATATATATATATATATATATATTTATAACAGTTAACAGCTGACAAACCTCATATACTCACTAATGTTCAAAAGCTTCAAAAGATTGTTTAGGCTGCGTATATTTGATCAAAAATACAGTAAAAACAGTGAAATATTATTATAATGTAAATCACTGTTTTCTATGTGAATATATAGTAAAGTGTAATTTATTCCTGTGATCAAAGCTGAATTTTCAGCATCATTACTCCAGTCTTCAGTGTCACATGATCCTTCAGAAATCACTATAATATGATGATTTGATGATCAAGAAACATTTATGATTATTATCAATGTTGAAAATAGTTCATTTTCAGGATTATTTAATGAATAGATTTAAAAAAAATAAAAATAATAATAAACTTTATTTTCTATAGCGCCTTTAAAAGTAGCATCTCAAAGCGCTTCACAAGAATAGAAACATGATAAAACATACAATTATACAGACAATGCATTAATGACAGAAAAAATAAAATACCAAATAGAAATATTAAATGTCTTTACTGTCACTTTTGATCAGTTCAGTGCGTCCTTAATGAATAAAAGTATTAATTTCTATTCATTAAAAAAGTTTTTTTGAATGGCGTATATATACATCCATACATGTATTTTTTATTGATGTATTTTTGTTCAGTTGTGGTTGTGTTGGTCATCATGGCGTCTGTTCTTTAATGTGTCGTCAGTAGATCACGAGCTCAACTTTACAGTTTTTCTTACGCTAGTTTCCCGTGTTTAGCAGATGTGTGTGTGTGTGTGTGTGTGTGTGTGTGCGTGCGCTTCAGTGCGTCAGATCTGCTGTGACTGACAGCATTAGTCCTGAAGAGTCTCCGAGGACTGAGATTAGATCAGATTAGTGGAGCTCCGGCTGCGGTCGGGAATGACCAGAATCAGGCCAGAGGTCAGAGGTCAGAGGTCACCAGGTCAACGCTCAACTGCTGTGTGTCCAGACTCTTGTTCAGTACTCCTTTGCCTTTCAGTGTGCTGCACAATAAGGTCACGAGTGGCATAATAAGCTTCGGCGTTAGCGTAGCATTGTACACTCTCCTGTTCTGGTGATTATCCTCAGCTCTGGGAGAAAGCGTCTTCCTGGAAGTTTATTGATTCTCCGAGCCTGAAGCGTTTCCATTAGCTAAGATTACCTAGCGGGACGTGACCTTTCTTACAGGACTCCATCATTCCGTACTGAGACGTTTAAATCAGGAATAATCCATCAGAACAGCGTTTGTGGGGGTCAAACTCACTCACTGTTTCCATGCAACAAAACATTTATTTGAAGGTGCCATTTTTACAGTGTAATTATATATTTAAGTACTACAACTACATGTACTTACTATAGGGTTAGCGTAGGATCATTTGCATGTAATTATGCATAATTTACTGTTATTACTAGTAAGTACATGTAACAAGGACACTGTAAAATAAAGTGTTACCAAAATCTAAAAGAGTAAAAGAGACTAAAAAATACAAAACATTAGAAATGATGCGCTTCTATTGTGTTTTTGTTAGAGGTCAATTTGACCCACATATATTTCTGTGTGATATCAGCTACAGACACAACATAATCCAATCTAATTCAAAATATTATTAAAAAAACATCCTTTCACAGAATCGAGAAACTTTTGAGTGTTATGTATCTGATATTTCAGTCTCTGAACACGCAGCGTCAGTAAAGAGGCTCGTCGCTGCAGTTTCTCGAAGCGTTTGGTGAACTGGAACGTTACAGTTACCCAGCCTGTCCAAACTCTCCTGTGTGGAGACGCACGTTCATGACCCAACTCCAGAGCTGTGCGTGCGTTCATGACCCAACACCAGAGCTGTGCGCGCGTTCATGACCCAACACCAGAGCTGTGCGCGCGTTCACGACCCAACACCAGAGCTGTGCGCGCGTTCACGACCCAACACCAGAGCTGTGCGCGCGTTCACGACCCAACACCAGAGCTGTGCGCGCGTTCATGACCCAACACCAGAGCTGTGCGCGCGTTCATGACCCAACACCAGAGCTGTGCGCGCGTTCATGACCCAACACCAGAGCTGTGCGCGCGTTCATGACCCAACACCAGAGCTGTGCGCGTTCATGACCCAACACCAGAGCTGTGCGCGCGTTCATGACCCAACACCAGAGCTGTGCGCGCGTTCATGACCCAACACCAGAGCTGTGCGCGCGTTCATGACCCAACACCAGAGCTGTGCGCGCGTTCATGACCCAACACCAGAGCTGTGCGCGCGTTCATGACCCAACACCAGAGCTGTGCGCGCGTTCACGACCCAACACCAGAGCTGTGCGCGCGTTCATGACCCAACACCAGAGCTGTGCGCGCGTTCACGACCCAACACCAGAGCTGTGCGCGCGTTCATGACCCAACACCAGAGCTGTGCGCGCGTTCATGACCCAACACCAGAGCTGTGCGCGCGTTCATGACCCAACACCAGAGCTGTGCGCGCGTTCATGACCCAACATCAGAGCTGTGCGCGCGTTCATGACCCAACACCAGAGCTGTGCGCGCGTTCATGACCCAACACCAGAGCTGTGCGCGTTCACGACCCAACACCAGAGCTGCGCGCGCGTTCATGACCCAACACCAGAGCTGTGCGCGTTCACGACCCAACACCAGAGCTGTGCGCGCGTTCATGACCCAACACCAGAGCTGTGCGCGCGTTCATGACCCAACACCAGAGCTGTGCGCGCGTTCATGACCCAACACCAGAGCTGTGCGCGCGTTCATGACCCAACATCAGAGCTGTGCGCGCGTTCATGACCCAACACCAGAGCTGTGCGCGCGTTCACGACCCAACACCAGAGCTGTGCGCGCGTACATGACCCAACACCAGAGCTGTGCGCGCATTCATGACCCAACACCAGAGCTGTGCGCGCCTTCATGACCCAACACCAGAGCTGTGCGCGTTCATGACCCAACACCAGAGCTGTGCGCGCGTTCATGACCCAACACCAGAGCTGTGCGCGCGTTCATGACCCAACACCAGAGCTGTGCGCGCGTTCATGACCCAACACCAGAGCTGTGCGCGTTCACGACCCAACACCAGAGCTGCGCGCGCGTTCATGACCCAACACCAGAGCTGTGCGCGTTCACGACCCAACACCAGAGCTGTGCGCGCGTTCATGACCCAACACCAGAGCTGTGCGCGTTCATGACCCAACACCAGAGCTGTGCGCGTTCATGACCCAACACCAGAGCTGTGCGCGCGTTCATGACCCAACACCAGAGCTGTGCGCGCGTTCATGACCCAACACCAGAGCTGTGCGCGCGTTCATGACCCAACACCAGAGCTGTGCGCGTTCACGACCCAACACCAGAGCTGCGCGCGCGTTCATGACCCAACACCAGAGCTGTGCGCGTTCACGACCCAACACCAGAGCTGTGCGCGCGTTCATGACCCAACACCAGAGCTGTGCGCGTTCATGACCCAACACCAGAGCTGTGCGCGTTCATGACCCAACACCAGAGCTGTGCGCGCGTTTATGACCCAAACCCAGAGCTGTGCGCGTGTTCATGACCCAACACCAGAGCTGTGTGCGCGTTTATGACCCAACACCAGAGCTGTGCGCGTGTTCATGACCCAACACCAGAGCTGTGCGCGCGTTCAGGACCCAACACCAGAGCTGTGCGCGCGTTCACGACCCAACACCAAAGCTGTGCGCGCGTTCACGACCCAACACCAGAGCTGTGCGCGCGTTCACGACCCAACACCAGAGCTGTGCGCGCGTTCACGACCCAACACCAAAGCTGTGCGCACGTTCATGACCCAACACCAGAGACCCAACACCAGAGCTGTGCGCGCGTTCATGACCCAACACCAGAGCTGTGCGCGCGTTCACGACCCAACACCAGAGCTGTGTGCGCGTTCACGACCCAACACCAAAGCTGTGCGCGCGTTCACGACCCAACACCAGAGCTGTGCGCGCGTTCACGACCCAACACCAGAGCTGTGCGCGCGTTCACGACCCAACACCAGAGCTGTGCGTGCGTTCACGACCCGACACCAAAGCTGTGCTCACGTTCATGACCCAACACCAGAGACCCAACACCAGAGCTGTGCGCGCGTTCATGACCCAAAACCAGAGCTGTGCGCGTTCATGACCCAACACCAGAGCTGTGCGTGCGTTCATGACCCAACACCAGAGCTGTGCGTGCGTTCACGACCCAACACCAGAGCTGTGCGTGCGTTCATGACCCAACACCAGAGCTGTGCGTGCGTTCACGACCCAACACCAGAGCTGTGCGTGCGTTCATGACCCAACTCCAGAGCTGTGCGTGCGTTCATGACCCAACTCCAGAGCTGTGCGCGCGTTCATGACCCAACACCAGAGCTGTGCGCGCGTTCATGACCCAACACCAGAGCTGTGCGTGCATTCATGACCCAACACCAGAGCTGTGCGCGCGTTCATGACCGAACACCAGAGCTGTGCGCGCGTTCATGACCCAACTCCAGAGCTGTGCGCGCGTTCATGACCCAACACCAGAGCTGTGCGCGCGTTCATGACCCAACACCAGAGCTGTGCGCACGTTCATGACCCAACACCAGAGCTGTGCGCGCGTTCATGACCCAACACCAGAGCTGTGCGCGCGTTCATGACCCAACACCAGAGCTGTGCGCACGTTCATGACCCAACTCCAGAGCTGTGCGCGCGTTCACGACCCAACACCAGAGCTGTGCGTGCGTTCATGACCCAACACCAGAGCTGTGCGCGCGTTCATGACCCAACACCAGAGCTGTGCGCGCGTTCATGACCCAACACCAGAGCTGTGCGCGCGTTCATGACCCAACACCAGAGCTGTGCGCGCGTTCACGACCCAACACCAGAGCTGTGCGCGCGTTCATGACCCAACACCAGAGCTGTGCGCGCGTTCATGACCCAACACCAGAGCTGTGCGCGCGTTCACGACCCAACACCAGAGCTGTGCGCGCGTTCACGACCCAACACCAGAGCTGTGCGTGCGTTCACGACCCGACACCAAAGCTGTGCTCACGTTCATGACCCAACACCAGAGACCCAACACCAGAGCTGTGCGCGCGTTCATGACCCAAAACCAGAGCTGTGCGCGTTCATGACCCAACACCAGAGCTGTGCGTGCGTTCATGACCCAACACCAGAGCTGTGCGTGCGTTCACGACCCAACACCAGAGCTGTGCGTGCGTTCATGACCCAACACCAGAGCTGTGCGTGCGTTCACGACCCAACACCAGAGCTGTGCGTGCGTTCATGACCCAACTCCAGAGCTGTGCGTGCGTTCATGACCCAACTCCAGAGCTGTGCGCGCGTTCATGACCCAACACCAGAGCTGTGCGTGCATTCATGACCCAACACCAGAGCTGTGCGTGCGTTCATGACCCAACTCCAGAGCTGTGCGCGCGTTCATGACCCAACTCCAGAGCTGTGCGTTCATGACCCAACACCAGAGCTGTGCGCGCGTTCATGACCCAACTCCAGAGCTGTGCGCG
>JAPDVR010000022.1:39934189-39974189 GCA_026230005.1 Gila orcuttii | reverse complement strand
ATCTATCTCTCCATCTATTATTCTATCTATCTCTCCGTCTATTATTGTATCTATCTCTCCATCTATTATTGTATCTCTCCATCTATTATTCTATCTATCTCTCCATCTATTATTGTATCTCTCCATCTATTATTCTATCTATCTCTCCATCTATTATTCTATCTATCTCTCCGTCTATTATTCTATCTATCTCTCCATCCATTATTGTATCTCTCCATCTATTATTCTATCTATCTCTCCATCTATTATTGTATCTCTCCATCTATTATTCTATCTATCTCTCCATCCATTATTGTATCTCTCCATCTATTATTCTATCTATCTCTCCATCTATTATTGTATCTCTCCATCTATTATTCTATCTATCTCTCCATCCATTATTGTATCTCTCCATCTATTATTGTATCTATCTCTCCATCTATTATTCTATCTATCTCTCCATCTATTATTTTATCTATCTCTCCATCTATTATTGTATCTCTCCATATATTATTCTATCTATCTCTCCATCCATTATTGTATCTCTCCATCTATTATTCTATCTATCTCTCCAGCCATTATTGTATCTCTCCATCTATTATTCTATCTATCTCTCCAGCCATTATTGTATCTCTCCATCTATTATTCTATCTCTCCATCTATTATTGTATCTCTCCATCTATTATTCTATCTATCTCTCCATCCATTATTGTATCTCTCCATCTATTATTCTATCTATCTCTCCATCTATTATTCTATCTATCTCTCCATCTATTATTGTATCTCTCCATATATTATTCTATCTCTCCATCCATTATTGTATCTCTCCATCTATTATTCTATCTATCTCTCCAGCCATTATTGTATCTCTCCATCTATTATTCTATCTATCTCTCCATCTATTATTCACTGAAAATAATTTCTGAAACAAAAAATCAAAATAGTCAAATGTTATAGGCATGACCAACATGTGTGAAGTTCCTCTTCTTCACACACAGATTTAGTGTTTGTCTGCAGCACGGGGCCGGAGCTGTGCTTGTGTTATCAGTCACACTAATCTACACACTACAGGCGCACATTCATACATCATGAAATGAACAGCTAAATAATCCTCATTACCAAAATGAGAGACACAAATTAAACGGAGCTGTTCGTATAAAGTGAATTCACTGCTAAATCTTTAAATATGCCCACAGGTGAACCATCTCATCTCTGAAGAGCAAGAGCGCCACCTGCAGGTTCATCTGAGCTGGGACAATTACAATCAGACTAATCAACACTGTTTTTAAGACACTGCTCAATATTTGGGTCACTTTACAAAACTTAGTTCTTAACTTCAAAACGCTTCATATACAACTCATTCTTCCATAATTCGTCACTTTTAATGACATTTCATTCATTTTTAGACTTGACTGTAATATGGCATTACTGTATAATAGTAGATTGTGGTCATATTCAGTTTTGAACTCAAGTTTAACCATTTTAATGTAAATGTGTAAATTGGCCAGTAGGTACACACAGGTTTTGTTATGTTTGAGAAATTAACTAATGTAATTTGATAGTAATCATTCAATGCATTTTTTTTGCCAAAGCAATGGAAAATTATCCATAGTTTAGTCCACATGGACTTGTTGGGTTAGTCACAAGGTCAACGTCCTATATTTAGGCATACAAATTATTAATCTTTGAACTGCTTTTGCACCAGCGATGATTGTGTGGCTTGTGTGCATTTGCACTGATGAGGGTCGAAGGGTTGAGCTGATAGTTGCACCAATTTAAACTGCAATAAGTGACCTTAAATTTCTCTTTAAAGGCAATGAAACCTCTTTATAAATATATTTCTTGCTTTAACAATACTTCGAAAAATAAAGTGCAAGTGCAACGTGTTTAGCATCAAACATGAACAAAATCCTTTATTCTTTTAAATCCCCACACGATTAAGCAATGAAAGATTGACAATTTTATTTCTCAGGCATATTTGAGGACGCCTCTGCAGAACATGAGTGAAAAGAAGTCTCCCTCTAGCGACCGATGCACGAATTAAAGAATTTATTACATAGACAATTAAAAAAGACATTAGAAATATAAGTAGATCTAAATACCTAAAAAGTTAACACTATATACAAAGACTTAAATATCTCACAGTTCAGTGAAGTAAACGAATAAGCCCCTATCTGAACTCATCACCTGTTATTATAAGCCTCACAGTGTCCAAACATCTCCTGAGAGGCGTATGTCATATACAGAAAACCATCTTCATCTTTATGGTCCTTGTACAGCTGAGCCATGGTCAGAGACATGCTGGCGATGCCGGAGTTGTTGATCAGCAGGTAAAACGCTTGATTGGGCATCAGGGTCATTCGATTCCTGAGAAAAATCAAATCAGACGTGAGGAAAAACCAGACTATGAGGAAAACCCACACCGTGAGAAATTCCTTAAATCCAAATCCAGCCAGGTGACGATCAGCTGACGCCTCGAGCGAGTCGCTGTAGTGTGAGAACTCGGGATCCATGGAATAATATCTTTCTACTACTATAGCACATTACTTAAACATATAAACTTTTAGGTACTTCTCTTTTTTACAAATATAAAAGCAAAAAGCTAAAGCTGCTTTTAAACTAGCTATACATTCGCACCTTTTGAAACTATAGTTTCGCGCGCCTATGGTGACCGTTATTTTCTGAGGTGATTTTAAACACTGTCTGCGCCAACAGACATTAACTTAGTAGTATTGTAAGCAGTGCTACACAAATAAACGTGAATTGAATTTAAGAACTTTAGACAGAAGAATCATTATCATTTTTAAACATTTGAGTAAATAATGATAGTTGTGAAGGGTTTTCCTCACCTGATGATGGTGACGAACTGTGTCATAGTGAGTTCTTGCGGCACGAGGAACTTTGTCTTATCCAGAGGCGGCAAGTACTTCTCTCTTTGATATCGCTCAATAATCACCTGAAATACACATTATTTAACGCAAAAGCCAGTAATAGATAAAGTAGCCATACACACACTCAGAACTGGGCTTTTCCTACCGGGATTTTAGTTGGAAATTTAGTTCTGATTCCAGCCACCTCGTGTTTCCTCGTAGCTGGTTGGTAATCAACATTAAAAAAAAACAAAGACAACATTTGATTTTGACAGTATCTCAACAGATCGTCTAATGCTTGTATGATATAAAGACACATACCTAAACTCTTCCTCTGTTTGAAAGGTTTGGGATGTTGAGTTGTTTCAAACGGAGGCATGTTGTATCTCCACTGACCTGTGCGCGTATCAATTACTGGCGAAGCGCACTAACACTAATTAAATAGTGCGCTGGCTGTGACGTCACGGGTCACGCACGCTGCCGCTTTAAAAGAGTTTAAAATAATAATAAAAATACAAACTGTTGTTTCCAGTTGTTGAGTTGTTTTAGTATACGTATTTTTGTATACACTAATAAGGATACAGTTGTTGAGTTGTTTTAATATAAATATTTTTTGTCTACACACTAATAAGGATGAAGATACACATTCCTAAAGTGTTGCAGGTAAATGAGGGTCTGAATGGATCTTGTGTTGTTCACGGGTTTGACCTTCTCAGGATGTGTGTAAAACAGAGGTTAGTATTGTAGTGCTGTACCCTATAACAGTTTGTGCATGACATGATCACTTAAACAAATGAATCCATTGTGAAAATATGACACCAGCATTTGGTTGACTCTCGATTATGTAATGTTAATAACATGCATTTTATATTACCTGCCTTCTTTCATTTAATTATTGTGCTGGTGCTCATTTGCATATGGTTATTTTATTCGTAATAAAATTGAGTTTAAAATCTCCAAATCTGTATTTTCATTAGAATTTGTATTTCTTGTGTGCGTAGAGGATTGCTAACCGCTATCAATAACAAAAACTCTGAAACTAGCAATGAGAACGTTTGGCGGAAAAAAATAATAACACGCATCCGAACTACAAGTCCCAGCATGCTCAGTGCACTCGTCTCTGATTGGCTACTCACAGTGCAAATAGTTTGTTCTGTCCAATCAGAGTGTTTCGTGCTCGCAGCGATCTGTTGACCTGCTTGTGGGCGTGAAATGAGCGGAAACCAGCGTTAAGAAGTGCGAGTCATTTGAACGAATCGGTTCGTTCGAACGTTTTGTTTGAACGGTTTTGTTCTTTTGAGGCATATTCAGACTTGCGCGCATTTATCATGGACTTTGTTGTTTGACAAATATTTTGTTAAATATTTGCATAAATTTAGTGTATTCATGGTATTTAGTGGAAGTCGTTTTTATCCCTGATTATGTTTTTGATAGCCTACATTTCCTACATGCTCAAAAATATAATGTTGTTTTTGTTTTCACCTTACATTTATGGGTAATCATTTTTTTTAAATGTTTTCTAATTCTTATATAAATATCATAGAATTAGCCTTTACATGAACTGCAGATTTATTATTAAAACAATAAAAAAAATACTTAAAATAAACGTTAACTGAAAATAAATGTATTTTATTTCAGATAATTGCAAAGGCAACATTTCTCATTTAGTTTAACGTGATGTAGTAAATATATAAACTAAAATATAAATAAAATAGGCTATACCTCAGAATATGCTAACATACATAAATCTGTTTCAATTAAAATAAAATGTGATAAAAAAGTATAAATTATATAATTAAAACTATAAAATAAATTAAAAAATGTATTTATATAGCACTTTTTCAAAACAAATCAACGCAGTTTAAAGTGCTTTACAGGCAAGAACAAGCAAAAGACACAATAAATAAACAAGTAATAACCAAGCACTAAATCATGAGATTTTAATGTTCAGGATTATAAGACATAACAAGAAAGCCAGGGTAAAATGTTTTTAATTTATATTTAATTTAGATGTCGCTAAAACAATCAATCTAAACTAAAAACTGAAACGTTCAAATCCATGTTTATTAGTAAGCTGCCATTTCTTCATTCCACTTTGCGGTTCGGTTGTACGCGATCGGTTCAGCGAATCGGTTCAAAAAAACGATTCATTCGCGAATCGAATACAACTAGCGGAAACGTCATGAAGTGACAGCAGCAGCTCGCGGTGAGTGAGCCCGTTTCCCTTCGAGCTCCGAGGCGGATATTTCAGCGAGCGATCGGACGAAATCTAGTGTCCGTGTGGTCGATCAGACCTCCGATTCCCGGCCTGGCCATGGACGAGCAGGCGGGCCCCGGTGTGTTCTTCAACAACAACAACAACTCGGTCCTTCCCGGAGCGAAAGCGCCTCAGCCGGGCGACGGCGGGGACACGGCCCGCGCTCAGTACAGTATTCCGGGGATCTTACACTTTCTCCAGCACGAGTGGGCCCGTTTCGAGGTGGAACGAGCCCAATGGGAGGTGGAACGGGCCGAACTGCAGGTAACGCGCCTTTTGCGACCGTTATTATTTTCTGAGGTGTTTTGAACGCTCTCCGCCAAAAGTCTCAATCAGACATTTGTGGGCTTGTTTTTCTCTCGCGCGCGCTGACGTTAGACGCGCGCGCGCACACATACACAACCCTGCACACATTCAACGCAGCAGCACAAAAAACTTGAGTTTCTCTCCTAAATCCATTTTTTACATTCAGAATCAAAAGCCGCCTTTACTGCGAAACGACCAGAGAAAATATTATCTCTTCATTTTTGCTATGAAATATGGCCAGGACATGTTTTTGACAGGAATTCATTCTGCACATTTTTTACATTCCTGTCTTCCACTGAGATTTTAAACAACCTTCATGTAACAGTTAGAGTAATTCTTAATGTAGCTTTTTCATCCTAAAATAAAGTTATATGTTGCATAAAGAAGCCTGTTTGTAGCACCATTAAGATATTTTTACATTATAGCATCAGATGTATGACAATGTGTGTGTTTGTATAATAATGTGATGTGTGTGTGTGTGTAAGTATGTATATATGTATATATATATTTGTGTATGTGTATGAACAACATAATTTTCAGGATTTTACACTGTAACAAAGAATCTTCATAAAGAGAATTACAAACCTAAAATGAAGGCGTTCAACATTAACTGTCTTGAAAGTAATGTCACATTGCAGAAATCTTCAAGGCCCTAAAATCAAGCTTCTGGTGTGACATGTTGATGTTTCTGTGAGTTTGTTCCTGTGATTTCTCGTCATGACATCACAGTAGGAGTGCAGTTACATCATCAGTCTGTCACCATCCGCCTGCATCATCTGCATAACTGAGTGATGCTTTGAGACAGTGTATCATCACAACTACAAGGAAGTCCTTAAACACTAAAAAACTCCTTTGCCTGGCTGTGACTATATAGTGTAGACTGTCTGGCTGTGACTATATAGTGTAGACGACTGTCTGGCTGTGACTATATAGTGTAGACTGTCTGGCTGTGACTATATGGTGTAAACTGTCTGGCTGTGACTATATGGTGTAAACTGTCTGGCTGTGACTATATAGTGTAGACGACTGTCTGGCTGTGACTATATAGTGTGGACTGTCTGTCTGGCTGTGACTATCTAGTGTAGACGATTGTCTGGCTGTGACTATATAGTGTAGACGACTGTCTGGCTGTGACTATCAAGTGTAGACTCTGGCTGTGACTATATAGTGTAGACTGTCTGGCTGTGACTATATAGTGTAGACTGTCTGGCTGTGACTATATAGTGTAGACTGTCTGGCTGTGACTATATAGTGTAGACTGTCTGGCTGTGACTATATAGTGTAGACTGTCTGGCTGTGACTATATAGTGTAGACTGTCTGGCTGTGACTATATAGTGTAGACTGTCTGGCTGTGACTATATAGTGTAGACTGTCTGGCTGTGACTATATAGTGTAGACTGTCTGGCTGTGACTATATAGTGTAGACTGTCTGGCTGTGACCATATAGTGTAGACTGTCTGGCTGTGACTATATAGTGTAGACTGTCTGGCTGTGACTATATAGTGTGGACTGTTTGGCTGTGACTATATAGTGTGGACTGTCTGTCCTTGATCTCCAGCAGTCGAGGCTGATCTTCTGTTCGTTGTCCTGCTTCACCTCCTGTAAGCCCTTCACACACACACACACACACACACACACTTCTCTGTGATTGAGATGAGATATTTACACCTAAAGGGCAGCGATTGATTAATGAATGCTTCGGGAATGTCTTTGGCATTTATGGGTCGTTTCCCCGGACGTCCGAACAGTCGCTCCATGTTTTATTATGCATGTTGAATGAAGGACAAACCAGAAAGTGTGAGTGGAAAATACTAACAGGGATTTCAATCGTCAGGTCAGTACTGGGTATATTAAAGGGGACCTATTATGCAAAATTCACTTTTGCATGGTGTTTGGACACAAATGTGTGATGGCAGTGAGTGTACACAACCACCCTGCAGTGATAAAAATCCACCCACTCCTTTTTTTAAAATCCCCATAAATCATAAGCAGTGTCTCCCAACGACCTGTTTTCAGAATGTGGCTTTTGTGACATCACTAAAGCCACAGGCCCCGCCCACGAGTGTTGACAGACACTGCCGTTCTAACATAGACCCGCCCTGATCGAGTTCACAGCGAGTTGAGAGTTGTACACATCCGCCATTGCTGCACTGACGAGAATGTCTCCCAAGCGTTGGTGGTGTTGTGTAGCTGGATGTATTAATCCTCATAGCTCTATTTACTGGAGCGATAGGCATAACGTTATTGATCATGGCAGAAATGAAAGTGAGAGCGCGCACTTTATTAAGTTCATAGGAGTTATTTTACGGATATACAGTTTACCAGTTTATTAAGCACCCCCTGAAATGGTGTGTATAATATTTGTTTACTATTAGTTGTAACGAGTGTTTTTTTTACTTCGCTGTGTAACGTTATGTTGATAATAATGAAAGGGAGAGAGAGAGAGTTTATAGATAAGACTTTAATGCGGACTTCTTATTAGGCTTGGGTATCGAGTATCGAGTATCGATTGGAACCGGGACTAGCGTTGCGATTTTCCCGGTATCGTTCAAAAGTTTAAATTTCGATTCCTAGTTTCGATTCACAGTCCGCCGACCGGAAGAAGAAACCGCTGAACACCAACAAAGAAGCGTCCACTGGAAGTGTTGGCATAACCGAGCGAAGCAACTCGAGAGTCGTCCTAATGCTGCTAATAGCGTGTCAAATTCGCGCCTACCGCGTCTAGTTATACGCTTGAACACTTTGAATCCATTTGCGCGTCAAGAGCAAAATTGACGCACGTAAAAAAGGAGTATTCGCGTCTATATAAACATAGACATTATAAACTGAAAAGCGGGCCTGTCCCCATTCGCGCCGCAGGAATTTTTTACGCGCGTAACGCGTCTTTGCATTGAAATAACTCGCGCCAGACGCTCTATTCGCGTCTGGTGTGAACGCAGCATCAAACCAAGGCATGGATATGTTCCAAAAGTGTTCTCGACGCCGTTCGGAGCACAGGTTATTTCGCTGGTTGCTCTCTCCTCGCCAGATGACGAAGGTTTTACAAGTTGTTTCTTATTGTTTATTTGCTATTCTGCACTAGGTTAGCCCATCAGTGGGAGCACGGTAACATGTTTAAGTACCTGCAGCATCATACACTCATGTGTAAATGTGTTTTTATGAGGTTTTCAAAAATAAAGCTCTCTTGAGGAAAGTGTACCCCTGTGAAAATATATTCATAATTTATAATATTTATATTCAAGTTCATAGATTTGATATTTATATTGTAGTTGAAAACCCTGTGAGAAATTCATATTAAAGTTCATAAAAAGTAAAAAGTTAATAGAATTAAAATTGATGGAGAAGGTTAGACTATTTCCTTCAGAAAGATCGTTGGTTAGCTTAGCTAGCTCATTTAAAATATCCTAAACTTTTTTGACCCTGCCTCTTAAAAGAATCGGAATCGAGAATCGTTAGGAACCGGAATCGAAATTGAAATCGGAATTGTTCAAATTCAAATGATACCCAACCCTACTTCTTATACAGTGTTTATTCAGCTTGTACAGTGATTTTCTAGAGTGAAATTGACGCTTCATCTTTTGTGTGATGTACAATAAACTTCACTGAACTCAACAGTATATTTTTACAACATTCGGACGCGGTCCGCTACAACAGACTTGTACTAATAGTGGATAAAAGAAAGATGGAAAAAAGTGTTATAACCGTAATTAAACTAGACTATACCTGTTCAGTCTCCATACAGCATATTTTATCTGGCTCTGTGGGCATTATTGTCCGACTCCGGGAATGAACACGGCTACTGAGAGAGAGTTTGTTTTGATATTATCATTCGGTAAGATGAGATTGTCCTGACTGAGCGCGAGCTCGTGAGGCTCCTTTGCATAGCTCGTGAGCAGCTCATTTGCATTTAAAGGGATACACACTAAAACGGTGCGTTTTTCTGAGCCTCAAAAAGTGACAATTTAAACATGCTGTAAAAACTTATCTGTTGGGTATTTTGAGCTAAAACTTCATATACACACTCTGGGGACATCAGAGACTTATTTTACATCTTGTGAAAAGGGGCATAATAGGTCCCCTTTAAATGATTGTTGATTGTGGTTTTGATAGCGTAAAACTATAGAACAGAGGTACAAGTGACCATTGAATGAGTTTTACAGGTGTTTAAATACATCAATCTGATGTTTTTTTTTTGTTAGGCCTGTTTGCATTCACTTAAAGTTGCAGTAGGGAGTTTTGAGAAAATGTTGACTTAGCCTGAAAATTTGAACAAGCACAACTTCCAGGTCCAACCCCCTTGCTCTCTGCTGCGCTACAGCCCTCCCTCCACAGCTCCTCCCTCCACAGCTCCTCCCTCCACAGCTCCTCCCTCCACAGCTCCTCCCTCCACAGCTCCTCCCTCCACAGCTCCTCCCTCCACAGCTCCTCCCTCCACAGCTCCTCCCCCACAGCTCCTCCCTCCACAGCTCCTCCCTCCACAGCTCCTCCCCCACAGCTCCTCCCTCCACAGCTCCTCCCCCACAGCTCCTCCCTCCACAGCTCCTCCCTCCACAGCTCCTCCCTCCACAGCTCCTCCCCCACAGCTCCTCCCTCCACAGCTCCTCCCTCCACAGCTCCTCCCCCACAGCTCCTCCCCCACAGCTCCTCCCCCACAGCTCCTCCCTCCACAGCTCCTCCCTCCACAGCTCCTCCCCCACAGCTCCTCCCTCCACAGCTCCTCCCCCACAGCTCCTCCCTCCACAGCTCCTCCCTCCACAGCTCCTCCCTCCACAGCTCCTCCCCCACAGCTCCTCCCTCCACAGCTCCTCCCTCCACAGCTCCTCCCTCCACAGCGGAGCCTGCCGTGAACACGCAGACTAGTAAACAGGACCACCGATGACGGCGGATTAGAAACAGTTATGGAACATTCACTAATTGGGACGAAACATCAACAATATGCTTTACATTGACTATGGCCTGCCCATACTTTGACTACAAACTTGGTCCTCAAATCATTATGTATTTTGCAATACATGTAACTTTATAACGTTGCACTCTTTCTATAAGTTATAAATAGCTAGTAAGATAACGTTAAAGGATTAGTTCACTTTTAAAAAAACTTTTGCTGATAATTTACTCACCCCCATGTCATCCAAGATGTCCATGTATTTCTTTCTTCAGTCGAAAAGAAATTAAGGTTTTTGATGAAAACATTCCAGGCTTTTTCTCCATATAATGGACTTCAATAGGACACAAACGTTTCAAGGACCAAATGACAGTTTCAGTGCAGCTTCAAAGGGCTTTAAACGATACCAGACGATGAATAAGGATCTTATCTAGCGAAACGATCGGTCATTTCAAAAATAAATAAAAAACTTTAAGTTTTATAAGCACAAATGCTCGCCTTGCTCTGTTCTGTGATGCACGTTCGTGACTCTCCTGTTTGAACTCGTTCATCAAAATGAACAAATCTTTTTCGAATCATTTCGTTCGTTGAATGAACGAAATGACTCGAAAAAAGATTCGTTCATTTGGATGAACGCGTTCGAACAGGAGAGTCACGAACGACAGTACGCGCTCGCGCTGTGCAAGAGAGGGGTGATCAGCGCGTACACGAGCGTGATTGACACTGCTAAGACATTCCTCCTGGCTCTGATTGGTTGTTTCTGACCGGGAGCGGTGTATTTCTGCAAATGGCAATAGGACCACAGGGAGGAGCCAGAGGAGCTCGATTTTTTCCACAGATTATCTGTCTCATATTCTACTGTGAGGACATAATGACAGTTTTAACAAATATTTGTTTACAAAAGCTACCTACTGGAGCTTTAAAACAAGTTAAGATATAACTAGCTGTTAATACCTCACCATAGAGCTGCACTATAATGATTTATATAATAATCACGATTGTTTTTCTTAAAAATTCTAATTACGGTTATTAATCATTCTTTTTACATTTCATTACAATTATTGCACTTTCACGTGAGCAAAAATTAAGAAAACATCAACTCGAGGTTTATTATTTTACCTTATCTCTCTACATTATAAAAACTGGTTAATGCTTCTCTCAAAAGCTAAAACAGTGAAATTCCTAACATTAATTACAATAATTCCAAATTGTATTCATGTATTTTAATATAAACCAACAAAAATTACTTGTGGTTGCTGAATAAATGCACTTACGCAACCTCTGAGCTACAATAAAAACGCAAACACAATATAACCGAGATTCATGCTTGTAAATATTCCAAATAGCGCAGACGATTTTGCTTAAATAAACAAGAGAAGCAGAAATCACGATTAAAGGGATCATGAACTGCGAAATCAAATTTTCTTGTATTAGAAAAATATTCTGTATCTTTCAGAACTCAAAACCTCCTCATTAGTCCGAAAACAGCTTTTATTGAATTACTCGTTTCGGATTTTGTCACATTATGACATCATAGTGCAACGAAAGAAGATCGACGCCCACTTCTGCATCATCGCCTCTTTAGCCCCGCCTACCGATGATTTGAAATGCCAAGTTGAGGAAAAACACAGTCTTTGCATTGCCTTCCTTGTGATCCTAACATTAAGAAAGCGTGGATAAACTTTATTTTTAAACAAAGTTCCAGATTGTGTCAGTAAGCCTCATTTTACTGCCGATTTATTTTTAAACAAGACAGTGTTTGACGCAGAGAGTCTGAACATAAAAGTTATTGAATCCGACAGCGAGTTAAAGTGTTTTTACCATGTGTCGCTTTTACTTTATCTGATACAGATCATTTGATATACTCACTTTACTCAAAAACTATGAACCATGATTATAAGAACGACAGTGCGACAAACGATGGTTTATTCATTCATAATTTGTTTACACGAATCACCGTTAAAAGTTTTGTAACTAAGTATTTAAACTTTATTTGCCACAACCAAGCATTTGTAATGTGCGTAATTGTTTCAATTATGTACACCTCTCTGTAGCATCTTCGTTTAAACACTAATATAATGTAATAACTACCTCGAAAATACATTCCATGTCAAATCAACCAAATTTTGGAAACTTTCCTGGCTCAGTTTTTTTATTTTGTTTATATTTTTTCTGAAGAAAGCCAAACATAAATGGTTAAGATATCTTTAATACTTCACAGTTACAGGCATGCAAAACACAAGACGTGCTTTTTCCCAGTTTTGAGCTGTCACCGTTGGCGTATAATGAAACAAAGCTTGACAAAATCAACAGATTTAACTAACAGACCTCTGTGTAAAAATGAAATAATAACGCTACCACATTTCTAAAGTCATTTTTACCCCCCTGTAATAAGGGGAAAATTAACAAGTATAGCGAACATAGGAAGTTTCAAAACAATTCCACACGTGTAATAATAGCAGCAGGGATATTAAAAATAATTTGAATATGCAAAACTGTTAGCCAATCACAGCAGTGGGCGTTTAAGTCTTGACTGTGACCTGCCTTTCAAACAGAGAAGCTCAAAAACAGCTTTTTAATTCTAAATGTGGATATTTTTACATGCATTTGTCCGTCTATATGATATTGAGGAAGCGCTGAAATCATAACATTTGTACATTTTTATTTCAGTGTGCGAAAGTACGGATGCATTTGACATCCCTAGAAGGCCGTGTGTAGATGAGGAGATCCTGACTGATGTTGGGTTTCTTTCGTAACCAGCATGCCTTTCATAGCTGTGTGTGGGCGCCGGCGTGTAGGAGAGGTTCATGTGTGGAAATCGCCCTCCAGCACCTTGACAATCAATTGAAAGGAATATAATTCTCCCGTTAGCGTGTAGGCTCCTGCTCCTGAAGTCAGAGACGTGGCGCAGTGAAATGAAAGGCTGAAGCGAGTGTGTGTAGGCAGCACTGCTGTTAGTGATGCTGGGAAACAGGACAGATGAGCTGATGTTGGTGACTCACGCTCGCTCTCGCTTGTGTCGTGTCCTCGGCTGGGAAACGGGAAAGCCTGGCTTGACCAGCGAGGGATAGAGAGCCTAAGCCCCTCCCCTTCCGGTGCACCATGGGACCTTATTTCGGAAAAGTATTGTATGGTAGTCAATGGCGAGAGACAACAAATATTTGGATCCTGTTTGAATTTGTGCCCTGAATTACACATATGATGTTTGTCAATTTAAAAGATACATTTTAAAGTCAAGAAAGTGGCAGTTTGAGGTATAAGACTGTGAAAATATGTAATTACAAAAGGCGCGCATGTGACGTCATACCTTTTCTCTCAATGAATGAAGCTAACTTTACTGAAGCTAACGTCTGTCATTTCTATAGTCTAACGTTATAATCGTACGCCGTCATGCCAGTGTGTTTTGTACCAGACTGCACACACACGAGCTTGGTGACGTACATAGTGCGAGACGAGGGATGTGGTTTCATGGAGCGATTTTCACATAAAACTAAATGTTACTCTTCTGTTTTATGACAAACTGTGACTTTCTTGACTTTCATAATTATCTTTTAAATTGATAAACATCATATGTGTAATTCAGGGCACAGTTCAGACGGAATAAAAAGATAAGTTGTCTCTCGCCATTTACTACCATACATATTTTTCCCGAAATAAGGTCCCATGATCCAGAAGCGGAGGGGCGGGGCTTAGGCTCTCTATATGTCAGCGCTCTATCAGGGACGGGTCGGGACGCTCAAGTAGAGTCGACTAGTGTGTTCTTGTTAGTGCTGAGCGGTATGAACAAAAATCCATATCACGGTATTTGTCAAAATTATACCGGTTTCACGGTATATTACGCTATTTTTTTCTCCAAGCATGACTGGGTGTAAACCACATTTTCATGTGTGACAGTGTTAATCGCATCCAAAATAAAAGTTTGTGTTTATATAATGTGTGTGCGTGTACTGTGTATAATTATTTTGTATATATAAATACACACATCACATATGTATGACATATTTAAGAAATATTTGCATGTACTGTGTATATACATATATATATATATATATATACATAATTTAGATTATATATATTAAAAAAAAAACTGAAATATGTATGCATATATGTGTGTGTGTGTGTGTATATATATATATATATATAAAATAATTAGACACAGTACACACACATTATGTAAACACAAACTTTTATTTTGGATGCGATTAATCATTGCCCAGCACTAGTTTTTTTAATCCTTTTTTTTTTTTTTGCTGCTTTAGTTGTTTTACTACATGAAGTTAAAGTAAATGAAAATGAGAAACGTGTTCTGAGCTGAGACTCTTGCAGTCCATAAATGTTTTTACTCCACGGCCAAACTAAACAGATTGAGTCAGAGTTACAATAGCTGAACTTTAAACGTCACGTTAAACACTTGACTCGTGCGCAACAAGCTTTTTAAAGCTTTAATATTTTTTATAGGGGTGTAACAATATATTGTGTCATATATCGCAATGCAACAATATGTTTCGTGGATAGTGACAATTCATTTACACACACAATGAAATACCAAATTTAGTATTTTAATCAACAGTACATTTTGTTTTCACCTTTTATCATATGTCTCGGAGTATCGCAATAATATCGTATCGTGATATGTATCGAATCGTGACATGAGGGCGTCGTTACACCACTAATTTTTAGTGAAGGAGCTTTAAAGGCCATACATTCGTGGTGGTGTTATTTTATTTTTTTTTATTTTTTTATTTTAGTAAAGTTATGTTGTTGTTTTTTTTTATTTTAATTGCAGTTTTAGTTGTTTTACTACTTGAAGTAAATGAAAATTAGCATTTATTCTCTTGCAGTCCATCCACATGTTTTACACAACAGCCAAATTAAACAGATTGAGTTAAAATAGCTTGAACTTTAAACTTCATGTTAAAACACTTGACTCATGCGTAACATGTTTGATGCTTTGCTCTATTTTGTGCATTGCATGTCCAAAGTCTGAAGAAACTTTTCCCCTGTTTTCTTCTCTGATGTTGACATGACATGATGTTGACGTGTTGTTGTTTGTGATGATGAAGGCCACAACATTTGAATCCAGATCTCACAGAGAACAGGTCTGTGTGTGTGTTTGTGAGTGTGAGCATGTGTGTGTGTGTGTGTGTGTGTGTGTGTGTGTGATGTCAGGCCAGCATGTGACTCTCCGTCCACATCTCACACACTCGCTCTCATTGGTCGTTGGTAAGTTTGTGTTTGGTCTCATCCCGTCTGGACGTCCATTTCTCACAGACACACACACATTACACATTTTCCTACACTTTGCATTTACATTCACCCTGTTTTCCCTATTTTCTGGCATCCATTGCAGTTTTCAGAAGCACTTTTGTGGACAGAGGACTGACACTCGACACTCGCTGCGTTTACATGCACAACTTGTTTCAGTTGGACTGAATTCACTCGATTAATGAATCCCAATGTAGTGTTTACATGTACGCAACTTAATGTGTTAATGTAACGTGTTAACATCTTAATATTTATCCATTTCTGGTCATAATTTTGGAGACAAAGAGCATGTGGTTTATTCCTTTTCTAAATAATATAAATATAATGATAAATATGAACAGCACGGCACAACGGCTCATATACTAATTGTCTCCAAATTATGTCTAGAAACGGATATTAAGTCTAAAGTTTAAAACAAATAAAGAGCTGTATGAGAATAGTTATACATATAAACACACATCAACCCGATCACATGTTTAGCGTTCATGTCAACACCACATTCAGATTCATCAATCGCAATTCAGTCCGACTGAAACACAAGTTGTGCATGTAAACGCAGCGAGTGTTTAAGGTGTTTAACACGAGGGCTTTTCAGTGCGATTGAGCCGTCGATGCGATTACTAACGCATTATTTGGTTGCATGTAAGCGTAGCCAGTCAGTCACAGAAGTGAATAATTGATCCAGGCCCGTGTTTCCCTCTGGCTTGCGTCCGCCTGTGCGCGTCGGAGTGTGTGAATGCGTGGCCATCTGTGTGTGTGTGTGTGTGCCATCTGAGACCTGCTAATGAACGCCTGTATTCTGCGCGCTCAGGTTTCCTCCGTGTGTGTGGCGTTTCCCACTGGCTTCTCTTTGGGTTTGACATAAGCTGTTCGACTCATGAACTGAATCAATCACAAATGCACTTATTTCCTATTAAACCGCTCAAGTAAAGTACTAATCTTCCCTTAATCTGCTTGCTTGGCTTATTCCTCAATTCATGTACTTTGATTTCCAGCTAATAACCAATTAACTCTCAGCTCGAAATTACACTGGTGCTTTAGACCCCGTGACTGTGTTCGTTTTCCTCCTTAGAGAAGCAGTCGTTTGTAAAAGTGTGTGAAGAACCAGTACAGCAGCTTTAGGCCCCAACATGCTCTAGTAACGCCACCCTTTGTGTGTGTGTTCGTGTGTTTATGGCCCATAAAGGCAAGTCTGCCCTTGTATATGAAGGTATGCGCACCTGCCTGTTGTGTGCGGTGAACGCCCTGCATCTTCCCTGACACATCACTGTCACACGAGTGAAGGGAGCGTTGAGTAGGGCGTATGCTCACAAGTTACCGTCTCATACTAGTTAAAGCATCCTTAAAGCGGTGGTATTATGCCCTTTTCACAAGATGTATAAGTCTCTGATGTCCCCAGAGTGTGTGTGGAGTTTTAGCTCAAAATACCCCACAGATATTTTTATATAACGTTACAATTGTCACTTTTTAAGGTTGAGCAAAAACACGTCGTTTTGTGTGTGTCCCTTTAAATGCAAATGAGCTGCTGCACCCGGCACAGGGGGCGGAGCTTAAAGAACTAGTGTGTGTGTGTGTGTGTGTGTTTCAGACATGCACTTAATTTCAAAAACGTTTAGTCTTTTATGTTGAAGCCGGAGTCAGAAAGATGGAGAGACTCTAGAAGTGACGACATGTAGAAGCAACAGGACATTTCTGAACGCTTAGTTGATGAATGTGTGCAGCTGATGTGGAGTTAACGATCTTCTAGTCACTGATTAGGGGTGGTGATGGCGCAGTGGATAAGACACATGCCTTTGGTGTGAGAGACCCGGGTTCGAATCCACTGTGAGACACCAATGTGTCCCTGAGCAAGACACTTAAGCCCTAGTTGCTCCAGAGGCGTGCGACCTCTGACATATAGCAATTGTGGAAAAAAATGGAACGTCAGCTAAATGGGGGGTACAGAAATATTGATTTCTAGATTGATTCTTAAATCTTCAGTCTGTACTGTTTTCAGTTTATGAATGAACACTATGAAGCGCCTCACATCCAATAAATAGCAATAATCTTTGTGCTTTATTACTTTTGATTTGAAATCCATTAATCAGTGTTTCAACCGTGGAAAAATACCAATAAAACGGCTTGAGAACAATAATGTCACGTAACGTCACATTTACCTCAGAAAAGCCTTTCAATGACCATAAACTCGATAGTCAGCTTGAAAAATAACTCTAGAGATGAGCGTTCTGATACATATACACACTATATTACATATTCATTATTTTTAGTAATATTATATTATATTATAATGGATGGTTTTATATTTTAATGAATGCGTAAAAACAAGTTTTTATGACAACCACCTTTTAAATGTTAACATTTTAAAAAATTATTTGGCGTAGAAACATAATTATGTAGTTATAAAAGTAGTATTATAGGCGTTATTTTCATAAAAATGGCTAAATAAAATGGACCGAAATTTGCCTGTCGAATATTATTGGTTGTATTTTTAAACATTGAAGTGAAATCTGAAAGGTGAATATGGATTACTGAATTTTTAATAATGAAAATGTGTGTGAAATGTTTTGAATTTAAATATTCACAGCTTAAATATTCAACCATGTTAAATTTCAGCCCATAAAAAAATGCAAGCCCTAAAAATACAATGCATTAAAAAAAAAGTCAAGTAGTGCGATTCAACAAGCTTTTTTGTTTCAAAAACATTTGTCATTATCTTACTTATATAGATTTGCAAGTGTGTGATTCGAAATCGAATTGAATCGTGAAATTCGTGTCAATACCCAGTCCTAATAAATGCCATAGATTAGGAATAAATCTAATGATAAAATTAAATATTCCGTCAAATTGACCATTTTTAATCAGAATTAAATAAATGGAATTTTCAGTATTGCAGGAAATATAAGCATATTTATCATGTAACTTTTCACTGAGATTAATGCAATGCATTCTGACATTGAGTGAGTAGATGCATGTGATGCTGCTTTAGAGTGTGTGTGTGTGTGTGTGTGTGTGTGTGTGTGTGTGTGTGTGTGTGTGTGTGTGTGTGTGTGAAATGAGGCATCGTGTTTCAGGTCATGTGACACTTTGAACTTTTGTGCGTTTCACACGTTTAGATTTTGGGACCTGTGTTGTTCTGTGACGATCAGAGTGCAGGTGTGTGTGTGTGTGTGTGTGTGAGACGGTGAAATAAAAACACATCTAACGTGATCATATTCACAGAAACCGTGCACAGTGTACGTCGTGTTGTTTGCTGTGTATCACATGACAACATTGCATGCTCTCATTTTCCTCAATCTGAATGAATTCAGTCCGATTTCAGATTCTAAAAGTTCTGTTTAAATAAACCCTAAAGTAATCTGAATCACTGATTCGTTTACATGTATTCTGTTAGATAATACATAAACTAGTGTTAACTAATGGGATCTTATTATAAAGTGTTTCCACATGCCAGTTTGAGACATGAAATGTAAATTAACATCGGCATGTTCGTTAGATGAATGTAACTGTAAACATCGTTATATTATGCCATACAAGTCTTAATTCCTGGGTTTCCCTTTAATATCAGCTTCAGCGAGCCTAAATACTGCACCAATTCCAGTGACTAAACCAGCACTAATCTCCATATTAAAAAAATTCTGTTAGCATCAAAATATCTCATGCTTTATCTCACGAACCATCTTTTAAACCTGGTTTGTGTCCTGTAGTGTGTAATGCATGTGGGCGCTAATAAACCAAACACTGTTGCAGTCTATAAGTGTTGATTTGAATGGCTAAATGATGTTCAGGCGTTGGTAAAGCTCTGTTAGATGCTGCGTTTCTGTTCGACATGTTCAAAGGGAGAATGACACTGTTAATTCTCCCACTCGTTCCTGACGCACAACACCGGCCCTCGGGTGCGCACACACATCCAGACCGGCGCTTTAAAGTGCATTCTGGGGAGCATTAGAGGATCTCCTCTGTGTGTGTGTGTGTGTGTGTGTGTCTCCGGATGGGAACCCTGAGTAAGTGAATCAGGGCGACCTCATTCATTCATAACTCTGGTGTGTTACAGGGACTCTCTGCTGTCTGACTGACTCAGTGTTGTATTTCTTCAGTGAATGAACTGATCCTGTAAACGAGGTGGTTTACTGTAGTGCGCAGTGGAGGGTTACAGTAAACGAGGTGGTTTACTGTAGTGCGCAGCGGAGGATTACAGTACACGAGGTGGTTTACTGTAGTGCTCAGCGGAGGATTACAGTACACGAGGTGGTTTACTGTAGTGCTCAGCGGAGGATTACAGTACACGAGGTGGTTTACTGTAGTGCGCAGCGGAGGATTACAGTACACGAGGTGGTTTACTGTAGTGCTCAGCGGAGGATTACAGTACACGAGGTGGTTTACTGTAGTGCTCAGCGGAGGATTACAGTACACGAGGTGGTTTACTGTAGTGCTCAGCGGAGGATTACAGTACACGAGGTGGTTTACTGTAGTGCGCAGCGGAGGATTACAGTACACGAGGTGGTTTACTGTAGTGCGCAGCGGAAGATTACAGTACACGAGGTGGTTTACTGTAGTGCGCAGCGGATGATTACAGTAAACGAGGTGGTTTACTGTAGTGCTCAGCGGAGGATTACAGTACACAAGGTGGTTTACTGTAGTGCGCAGCGGATGATTACAGTAAACGAGGTGGTTTACTATAGTGCTCAGCGGAGGATTACAGTACACGAGGTGGTTTACTGTAGTGCTCAGGGGAGGATTACAGTACACGAGGTGGTTTACTGTAGTGCTCAGCGGAGGATTACAGTACACGAGGTGGTTTACTGTAGTGCTCAGCGGAGGATTACAGTACAGGAGGTGGTTTACAGTAGTGCGCAGCGGAGGATTACAGTACACGAGGTGGTTTACAGTAGTGCTCAGCGGAGGATTACAGTACACGAGGTGGTTTACAGTAGTGCGCAGCGGAGGATTACAGTACACGGGGTGGTTTACAGTATAGCGCAGCGGAGGATTACAGTACACGAGGTGGTTTACTGTAGTGCGCAGCGGAGGATTACAGTACACGAGGTGGTTTACAGTAGTGCGCAGCGGAGGATTACAGTACACAAGGTGGTTTACTGTAGTGCTCAGCAGAGGATTACAGTACACGAGGTGGTTTACTGTAGTGCGCAGCGGAGGATTACAGTACACGAGGTGGTTTACTGTAGTGCTCAGCGGAGGTTTACAGTACACGAGGTGGTTTACTGTAGTGCTCAGCGGAGGATTACAGTACACAAGGTGGTTTACTGTAGTGCGCAGCGGAGGATTACAGTACACGAGGTGGTTTACTGTAGTGCTCAGCGGAGGATTACAGTACACGAGGTGGTTTACTGTAGTGCGCAGCGGAGGATTACAGTATACGAGGTGGTTTACTGTAGTGCTCAGCGGAGGATTACAGTACACGAGGTGGTTTACTGTAGTGCGCAGCGGAGGATTACAGTACACAAGGTGGTTTACTGTAGTGCTCAGCGGAGGATTACAGTACACGAGGTGGTTTACTGTAGTGCGCACCGGAGGATTACAGTACACGAGGTGGTTTACTGTAGTGCGCAGCGGAGGATTACAGTACACGAGGTGGTTTACTGTAGTGCGCAGCGGAGGGTAACAGTACACGAGGTGGTTTACTGTAGTGCTCAGCGGAGGATTACAGTACACGAGGTGGTTTACTGTAGTGCGCAGCGGAGGGTTACAGTACACGAGGTGGTTTACTGTAGTGCTCAGCGGAGGATTACAGTACACAAGGTGGTTTACTGTAGTACTCAGCGGAGGATTACAGTACACGAGGTGGTTTACTGTAGTGCGCAGCGGAGGATTGCAGTACACGAGGTGGTTTACTGTAGTCCTCAGCGGACGATTACAGTACACAAGGTGGTTTACTGTAGTGCTCAGCGGAGGATTACAGTAAACGACGTGGTTTACTGTAGTGCTCAGCGGAGGATTACAGTAAACGAGGTGGTTTACTGTAGTGCTCAGCGGAGGATTACAGTAAACGACGTGGTTTACTGTAGTGCTCAGCGGAGGATTACAGTAAACGAGGTGGTTTACTGTAGTGCGCAGTGGAGCATTACAGTAAACGAGGTGGTTTACAGTAGTGCTCAGCGGAGGATTACGGTACACAAGGTGGTTTACTGTAGTGCTCAGCGGAGGATTAGAGTACACGAGGTGGTTTACTGTAGTGCGCAGCGGAGGATTACAGTACACGAGGTGGTTTACAGTAGTGCTCAGCGGAGGATTACAGTACACGAGGTGGTTTTTCTGTAGTGCTCAGCAGAGGATTACAGTACACGAGGTGGTTTACTGTAGTGCTCAGCGGAGGATTACAGTACACGAGGTGGTTTACTGTAGTGCGCAGCGGAGGATTACAGTAAACGAGGTGGTTTTTCTGTAGTGCTCAGCGGAGGATTACAGTATACGAGGTGGTTTACTGTAGTGCGCAGCGGATGATTACAGTACACGAGGTGGTTTACTGTAGTGCTCAGCGGAGGATTACAGTAAACGAGGTGGTTTACTGTAGTGCTCAGCGGAGGATTACAGTACACTAGGTGGTTTACTGTAGTGCTCAGCGGAGGATTACAGTAAACGAGGTGGTTTACAGTAGTGCTCAGCGGAGGATTAGAGTACACGAGGTGGTTTACTGTAGTGCTCAGCGGAGGATTACAGTAAACGAGGTGGTTTACTGTAGTGCTCAGCGGAGGATTACAGTAAACGAGGTGGTTTACAGTAGTGCTCAGTGGAGGATTAGAGTACACGAGGTGGTTTACAGTAGTGCTCAGCGGAGGATTACAGTACACGAGGTGGTTTACTGTAGTGCGCAGCGGAGGATTACAGTACACAAGGTGGTTTACTGTAGTGCTCAGGGGAGAATTACAGTTCACGAGGTGGTTTACTGTAGTGCGCAGCGGATGATTACAGTACACTAGGTGGTTTACTGTAGTGCTCAGCGGAGGATTACAGTACATGAGGTGGTTTACTGTAGTGCGCAGCGGAGGATTACAGTACATGAGGTGGTTTACTGTAGTGCTCAGCGGAGGATTACAGTACACGAGGTGGTTTACTGTAGTGCTCAGCGGAGCATAACAGTACACGAGGTGGTTTACTGTAGTGCTCAGCGGAGGATTACAGTAAACGAGGTGGTTTACTGTAGTGCGCAGCGGAGGATTACAGTACACGAGGTGGTTTACTGTAGTGCTCAGGGGAGAATTACAGTTCACGAGGTGGTTTACTGTAGTGCGCAGCGGATGATTACAGTACACTAGGTGGTTTACTGTAGTGCGCAGCGGAGGATTACAGTACACGAGGTGGTTTACAGTAGTGCTCAGCGGAGGATTACAGTACACAATGTGGTTTACAGTAGTGCTCAGCGGAGGATTACAGTACACGAGGTGGTTTACTGTAGTGCTCAGCGGAGGATTACAGTACACGAGGTGGTTTACTGTAGTGCTCAGCGGAGGATTACAGTACACAACGTGGTTTACAGTAGTGCTCAGCGGAGGATTACAGTACACGAGGTGGTTTACTGTAGTGCTCAGCGGAGGATTATAGTACACGAGGTGGTTTACTGTAGTGCTCAGCGGAGGATTACAGTACACGAGGTGGTTTACAGTAGTGCTCAGCGGAGGATTACAGTACACGAGGTGGTTTACTGTAGTGCTCAGCGGAGGATTACAGTACACAACGTGGTTTACAGTAGTGCTCAGCGGAGGATTACAGTACACGAGGTGGTTTACTGTAGTGCTCAGCGGAGGATTACAGTAAACGAGGTGGTTTACTGTAGTGCTCAGCGGAGGATTACAGTAAACGAGGTGGTTTACTGTAGTGCTCAGCGGAGGATTACAGTACACAAGGTGGTTTACTGTAGTGCTCAGCGGAGGGTTACAGTAAACGAGGTGGTTTACTGTAGTGCTCAGCGGAGGATTACAGTACACAAGGTGGTTTACTGTAGTGCTCAGCGGAGGGTTACAGTAAACGAGGTGGTTTACTGTAGTGCTCAGCGGAGGATTACAGTAAACGAGGTGGTTTACTGTAGTGCTCAGCGGAGGATTACAGTAAACGAGGTGGTTTACTGTAGTGCTCAGCGGAGGATTACAGTACACAAGGTGGTTTACTGTAGTGCTCAGCGGAGGATTACAGTACACGAGGTGGTTTACTGTAGTGCTCAGCGGAGGATTACAGTAAACGAGGTGGTTTACTGTAGTGCGCAGCGGAGGATTACAGTACACGAGGTGGTTTACTGTAGTGCTCAGCGGAGGATTACAGTACACGAGGTGGTTTACTGTAGTGCGCAGCGGAGGATTACAGTACACGAGGTGGTTTACTGTAGTGCTCAGCGGAGGATTACAGTACACGAGGTGGTTTACTGTAGTGCTCAGCGGAGGATTACAGTAAACGAGGTGGTTTACTGTAGTGCGCAGCGGAGGATTACAGGATTATTTTTTACATTTTAATAGTTAAATTAAATATTAGCAATCAAAAAGCATGTCTAATTAATTGAAATTATTAAATTTATACAATTTAACAACAATTTATTTAAAGTTACAAATTACATTTAAATTTACATTTTTAATGCCCTATGAAATGCATTTAATTTTTTCCCAAATTCAGAATTTTCCATTTTAATTGTTTAATTTCATTTTAATAATTGAAAAGCATATCTAATTTATTGAATTCATAAAATTAACAACTTAATAATTTATTACATTTGTTTTACAATAATATAAGGCCCTATGAAATGTTTTATTAAATTATACACTCGCTGTGTGTTTTAGTTAGCACGTCATAATTCTTTATCATTATGTTTGAATTTTTCTGCTCTACAAGTTATTGGCCTTTAGAGTAAATTCTATATTTAATCTGTCTGTTTAATATGTCATAATACACAAGGATGAAGTTGTAGGCTGATTGTTTGGTGAACTGGAGGTTAATTGTGTGTGTGTGTGTGTGTGTGTGTGTGTGTGTGTGTGTGTGTGTGTGTGTGTGTGTGTGTGTCAGCTATTTTACAGCAGCTGTGAATGCGTTTCGTCCGATCAGAATCTAGTTTTATAATGTTAGTGTGTCTGTTGAACTCGTGTTTTATGCCGAACGGATCACCTGATCTTCTGCTTTGATCCATCAAGATCCAAATAAAAAGAAAATAATCTAATAGCAGATTGTATAAAAACACATTTTCATTCGTGTCAAATTAAATATGGCATCATTTCTGATAGATCCGGAGAATACCAGTATTATTCAGCTTTATTTCAATTAACAGAATTTTTTTTAATAGATTTAGTTAACAATAATAACACTGGAATTAACATATTTCCAGTATTCCTCAAAACATTTATCCAGATGACTGTAATCAGGCTTGAGCTTTTAAACAGCTCAGATATGCTAATGCGCCGAGATATCCTGTAGATTGGATACTAATGAGTCGTGAGTTTTATTTTCTGAAATCTCTCTCTTGCGCATCTGCAGTTTAGAGATGTGTGTGTGTGTTTAGAGCTGAGTGTGTTTAGAGCTGTGAGTGTGTGTTTAGAGCTATGTGTGAGTGTGTGTGTGTTTAGAGCTGTGAGTGTGTTTAGAGCTGTGTGTGTGTCTGTGTGTGTGTGTGTGTGTGTGTGTTTAGAGCTGAGTGTGTTTAGAGCTGAGTGTGTTTAGAGCTGTGAGTGTGTGTTTAGAGCTATGTGTGTGTTTAGAGCTGTGTGTGTGTCTGTGTGTGTGTGTGTGAGTGTGTTTAGAGCTGTGTGTGTGTGTGTGTGTGTGTTTAGAGCTGTGTGTGTGAGTGCGTTTAGAGCTGTCAGTGTGTAAGTGTGTGAACACCGAAACTGCATCGGGTCGAAGCGCGGGAACATTTGATCAGTAATTTCTAACCGCAACAAACCACAGCTCCTCCTGCAGTGAACCTTGCTCAATGAAACACACACACACACACACACACACACACACGGTTGCTCAACGAGTGCAAACGTCACACTGAGGCCCATGAAGCCGCTGTCACGATAAGCATGTTTTCGTCTGTACAATATGGTTTCATTGGTTGAATGCATTAACAAAAATGAACTAACAATGAAAAAATATATTTTTTACAGCATCTATTAAACCTTGTTAATGTTAGTTCACATGCATTTACTAATCTTAACTGATGCAACTTAAGATTTTAAAAATGCATTATTTAGTAACTAAAATGCTCTGGATTTATTCATTGTTAGCTAATGTAACTAATGTACTGAAATAATCTTAACAAACGAAACCTTAAAGTGTCACCGACTTTTTACATTGATGATGTTAAAGTTGATTAATTCAAATAATATGGTAATTAATAGTCGTTGACCGATATATCGGCCGATATTTGCCATTTTTAAAATATCGGCATCGGCTGATACGTTTTTCTGATTGGCCGATGTGTTGGAAGCGGGACTTTTATTTTGAAGGCGCTCCGTACTTTTATTTTGACGGCGATCTGGACATTTATTTTGACGGCGCTCTGGACATTTATTTTGACAGCGCTCCGTACTTTTATTTTGACGGCGCTCCGGACTTTTATTTTGACGGCGCTCTGGACATTTATTTTGACGACGCTCCGTACTTTTATTTTGACGGCGCTCTGGACATTTATTTTGACGGCGCTCCGTACTTTTATTTTGACGGCGCTCCGGACTTTTATTTTGACGGCGCTCCGGACTTTTATTTTGACGGCGCTCTGGACATTTATTTTGACGGCGCTCCGTACTTTTATTTTGACGGCGCTCCGGACTTTTATTTTGACGGCGCTCCGGACTTTTATTTTGACGGCGCTCCGGACTTTTATTTTGACGGGCGGCGCTGAGAACGGCAGCGCTCACTCACATTCTCCGTGTTCATTAGTGTACGATCTCTGTCACTCATATCTAATACTTTGTTAGACAGAACTGGTAAACAAGGAAAGTAAATGTTATCCGTAAAAGTAAAGCGTTGCTTTATTTTATTATTTGTAACAGAAAAGGCAAACAATCAGGCTAAAATACTTCCTCATTTACCGTCAACATTCAGCAAATGCGCATCTACATCATTTAAACAAATCTCTGAACATCTAATAAACATTTAATTTCACAAACGTTGCAGATTTATTGGAATCCATCTGTGATATCTTGTGAAGTGTGTATTTGTAGCCGATATAAACGTGTTCCTGCGAGTGACGGTCCGTGTGAAGCGAGTGAATGTGAACAGAAGATCAGCTTCACAGACGCATCGAAACACTTTAAATCCTTCATTTTAAAATATGCTGTGCTATAGCTGTGTTTACCAGATTGACTCGGAGTGTGTGTGAATAATGCTCTCTGTGAAGGTTTACCAGATTGACTCGGAGTGTGTGTGAATAATGCTCTCTGTGAAGGTTTACCAGATTGACTCGGAGTGTGTGTGAATAATGCTCTCTGTGAAGGTTTACCAGATTGACTCGGAGTGTGTGTGAATAATGCTCTCTGTGAAGGTTTACGAGGTTGACTCGGAGTGTGTGTGAATAATGCTCTCTGTGAAGGTTTACCAGATTGACTCGGAGTGTGTGTGAATAATGCTCTCTGTGAAGGTTTACCAGATTGACTCGGAGTGTGTGTGAATAATGCTCTCTGTGAAGGTTTACCAGATTGACTCGGAGTGTGTGTGAATAATGCTCTCTGTGAAGGTTTACCAGATTGACTCGGAGTGTGTGTGAATAATGCTCTCTGTGAAGGTTTACCAGATTGACTCGGGAGTGTGTGTGAATAATGCTCTCTGTGAAGGTTTACCAGATTGACTCGGAGTGTGTGTGAATAATGCTCTCTGTGAAGGTTTACCAGATTGACTCGGAGTGTGTGTGAATAATGCTCTCTCTGAAGGTTTACCAGATTGACTCGGAGTGTGTGTGAATAATGCTCTCTGTGAAGGTTTACGAGGTTGACTCGGAGTGTGTGTGAATAATGCTCTCTGTGAAGGTTTACCAGATTGACTCGGAGTGTGTGTGAATAATGCTCTCTGTGAAGGTTTACCAGATTGACTCGGAGTGTGTGTGAATAATGCTCTCTGTGAAGGTTTACCAGATTGACTCGGAGTGTGTGTGAATAATGCTCTCTGTGAAGGTTTACCAGATTGACTCGGAGTGTGTGTGAATAATGCTCTCTCTGAAGGTTTACCAGATTGACTCGGAGTGTGTGTGAATAATGCTCTCTGTGAAGGTTTACCAGATTGACTCGGAGTGTGTGTGAATAATGCTCTCTCTGAAGGTTTACCAGATTGACTCGGAGTGTGTGTGAATAATGCTCTCTGTGAAGGTTTACGAGGTTGACTCGGAGTGTGTGTGAATAATGCTCTCTGTGAAGGTTTACCAGATTGACTCGGAGTGTGTGTGAATAATGCTCTCTGTGAAGGTTTGCCAGATTGACTCGGAGTGTGTGTGAATAATGCTCTCTGTGAAGGTTTACCAGATTGACTCGGAGTGTGTGTGAATAATGCTCTCTGTGAAGGTTTGCCAGATTGACTCGGAGTGTGTGTGAATAATGCTCTCTGTGAAGGTTTACCAGATTGACTCGGAGTGTGTGTGAATAATGCTCTCTGTGAAGGTTTGCCGCTGGACCTGCTGGGTGTGTGTCTGGTTCTGCTGACGAATCTCTCTGATTAGTGCTTAAGATTCGTCTGTAATCTGGCTGAACTGGTTTTGTCTTCTCATTGGTCACAGACAGACTGTTCTTACTGTCAGCGTTGCATCACAATAGCTGTGTTTCCATACACATATTTTATGCACATTTTTGAGATATTGCATAAAAAAACAGGATGTAAACGGCAAGATGTTTATAAATTCTAAAAACTGAGACGGATAATGTTTTATTTGATAAGAAGACATGCACATACATAAACTAACTGAATAAATCCCTCGCTGTGTGACTTTCCCTCAGCGTCAGCTGTGATTGGATAACTGGAGTAACCAACGGACCAATGGCGTTGCAGCGTCTCTAATGCTGGTTTGGTGTTTCTGAACCTGAAACATCAGAATGATTGTGTTTAGTTCCTCCAGAAGCGTCTCACACACACGAGTGTGTTCCCGAACGCTGGAGAACATGACAGCGTTTACTGTCGTCTTCGACACACACTCGTTTATGATGGAGGGAAAACAGCCACATTACAGAAACTTACAGTTTATTAATGATATTTTGCTCCAGGAAGTGATGATTCTGTTCTCTTGAACACGTGGAGTGGAAACGCTGCTTTATTAACAAATGATTTATGCTTAAGTTAATGATTAAGTTAAATTCACAACATTAGATGGAAACATAGCTAATGATTTTATTCACTTTAATACATTATTGTGATAGATTCATCAGTGCACATTATTATTATTAATGGAAATGTTTCTCTTCAAAGACTTTTATGTTTTTTAACCACATTCATATATAGAAACTTTTCATTATGATTATGAATATTGAAAATTTGGCATGATGAAAGTTAATTGTTAATATGTTGTTTTTTGTTCATATTTTAAATTAGGTTTTATTTTTAGATTTTCGGTTTAATTTTAATTTTAGTTATAGTAATTTTTATTGTCTATTTAGTTTTATTTAGTTGTAGTAATTTTACTACTTGAAATTATACTAAAAGAAAATGAGCAAACTAGAAATTTTAAATAAAATAAGATTAATTTTAGTATTTTTAGTTTTTAACATTTAATGTTTTGTATTTGAAGTCATGAAATGTTTTTCATGGTGTCAATAAACGATAATAACCTGGTGAGACATGCTCACTTTTTTAAATTAGTTTTAAATCGTTTTGCGATATTAATCAGTAGTTTGAATAAATTCTAGCTGTTTCATTCTTAACCAGCGTACAGTTGGAGAAACAGACCAGTTTTTAAAGCCCCCCTGAAATCAAAATGTAATTTTTTTAGCTTTTAGTATGAATATGTTAGCCTTAAGGTTATGAATAAGCTGGTCTGCTCCAAAACAATGATAAAATTCGCTTTTAGGAGATATAAGCATTCAAAACTTAGTCTCTCAATTCTGTTAAAATGGATCAGGGATTTTTATGACATCCCAGCTTCTCATCACATCTTCTGTCCAATCCCATGCTCTCTAGAGTCTAAAGCTCCGCCCCCATGCTATAAACACCACCTGACCAAAGCAACCGTTGACACCAAAGCAAGTGTGTGTTGGAGTGTGTGTTCGGTTGCCCAAACGCTCCAGTTTTATTCTGTTCTCCAACTGTACGCTGGATAAGAATGAAACGGCTAGAATTTATTCACGTCTACTATTGAATCCATCGCATCATCGTCGCTCGATTCGCTTCCATGTGCTGTCAGTCTGTGAGGGAAACTAAATGCTACTGGCTATTTCAAAAGGGGGAGGAGCCATTCAATATGTCCCGCCTTAACTTCCTGTTTCAGTGGGAATTACGAAGCAGTCGGATGTCAAATCGGTCTTTGTTCTCTTTAGGAATGATCATGAAGCCAGCAACAGTGGCGTTTCCCAGTAAAGTTTTACTGGGACTAAATTAGTTAATTAACTAAATTAATATTTTTTTTATAACAGAAATGACCCATCGCTGAACTTACTTAAGCTGAACTGACGCTATTTTCTTCTGTAAACAAACTCTTGCATTATTTTCCTGTTATCTCTGTAAAGCTGCTTTGAAACACTCTGTACTGTAAAAAGCGCTGTATAAATAAAGATGCTACAGCTAAGATTATTTTTCCCACCTCATTGGCAGATAATTTTGCTTTTTTTAAGCAACAACTCACTTAATATTGATTTATTTACCCAGAAAACAAGACATAATATCTTATGTCATTTTACTCATCTAGTAAATGCATCTTGATTTAAGAATTTTTAGATTTTTGGACTGGAAACAAGATAAAAAATACCAAGTTCCTCAAACTATTGAGACTTTTAAAAAAGAACTAAAAACATTTCTTTTTAGGAGACTTTTAACTACCATTTCGATGTTTTTTACCATGCTTTTATGATCTTAACTGTAGCACTTTGAGATTTGCAAGGTGCATTACAAATACAATCTATTATTATTATTATTATTATAAGTAGGTAAAGCATGTTTGCAGTGCTCAGTGTGTTGTGTCCCGCGGGTCCTGCTGTTCGGCAGGCATGTCGAGAGACGCCTCTGGGGACGCGAGTGGGCCGTCCTGACGTCACTGAACTATTTCTGCATTCACCGCTTCTCTCTCGTCCTCCGTCTCCTCGTGAGCGATGGAGAAACTCAGCCGGTGACGGAGACGTCTGTGTGAGACTGAAGTCTCCAAACCTTCCCTGAGCCGGAGAGCCTGGGAATCATTGAGGTCGTTAAACACACTTGAAGGAAATGCAAATGCATTTTAATGGGTCACTCCGTGATTAGCACACACCAGGAGTTCTCCCATCATTCCCCACGGCTCTCTATGGCCCAGTTCTTCTTCTGATGGGGTGTTTTCTGCAGGATGATGGATGTGTGACAGCTCTCAGACACTAGGACTGACTCATTCGTTTCACTGTTTTACTGCAGATTAGGGCTGTGAAACGGTTCATCGCGAAACACGATATTACGCATTCAAAGGCATTTCTCTTTTTTTGATGGCAAGATGTGATGGAAATTTAAACTGCACAGTTATTGCGTTTATCTCAAATAATGATAACCACGATCAGACCATTTAAAGGTGTGGTTGATTATGATTTGACTTTTCTAACTGTAGTTAGTGTGTAATGTTGCTGTTTGTCATAAACAACATCTGCAAAGTTACGACTCAAAGTTCAAAGCAAAGGGAGAGATTTTCTTTTACAGAAATCTCTTTTTAAGGACTACAACAAACGGCTGGTAGGAACTACAATGAGCTTCTTCACGGGTTAGTGACATCACAAACCCTAACATTTACATAAACCCCGCCCTGGGAACGTGATTTATAGATTATCATGACAGAATATGCTAATCAGTGACTAGAAGATCGTTAACTCCACATCAGCTGCACACATTCATCAACTAAGCGTTCAGAAATGTCCTGTTGCTTCTACATGTCGTCACTTCTAGAGTCTCTCCATCTTTCTGACTCCTGCTTCAACATAAAAGACTAAACGTTTTTGAAATGTTCAGTGTGTGTGTATGAGGTAATCAGAGCTGCTAACAAACACACACACACACACACTAGCTCTTGAAGCTCCGCCCCCTGTGCCGGGAGCAGCGGCTCATTTGCATTTAAAGGGACAGACACAAAAGCGGCAGATTTTTGCTCACCCTTAAAAAGTGAAAATTTTAACATGCTATAAAAAATATCTGTGGGGTATTTTGAGCTAAAACTTCACACACACACTCTCGGGACATCAGAGACTTATATTACATCTTTAGGAGCGCTTTAATCAGTATTTGCGACAGGCCGTCCTCATCCACGGTTTGCTCAGGTTAACGTGCGTTGATGGATGTGAAGGACAGACAACTTCATCCACTGTGTTATGCAAGACACGGCCACTGGCTTTGTTTTCAGCCTTGGTTCCCAGTGTTGTGTGTGTTTGAACTCGCATGATCGCACAAACCCTGTGTGTGTGTGTGTGTGTGTGTGTGTGTGTGTGTTTACATGGACCACTCCGCCGATACCATGAGTTCATCCCTCATCATTTATTACCCATACTGAGGTGTTCATTTATTAAATATGCTGGCTCGTTTGGTTTTGCTAGAATCAGTGCATTAAATGCATTTGGATCTGCTTATAAGTGACTGATATGCAACGCTCCTCATGTGATCAATATCAACACACTGCAAATCTACATGGCACTGTAAACATTTCTATTGTTATTTTTAAAGTCCCCCTGTGGTGAAAATCCAGTTTTTAATGTTGTTTATATGTCTATATGGTGTTTTTAATATGCTTTAAGACAAACCATGTGTAAATTCATAAGTCGACAGCATTGCTGAGTATTTTCTCCTTAAAACTGCAGTGAACCAAAGACAGTCTCAAAAACACGCTTTGAAATCGCTGGTGTTTCTGACGTCACAAACTACCTTGTAACCAATCAGATCAACGTGTGATCGTCAACGAGTGGATCTCTGAGTGAGTGAGTGAGTGAGTGGAGGCGGGGCTCATTTGCATATTCATAGAACCGCGCATACTAAATGAGGCAAGCAAGGGTGTCGAGTTACACTGAAGATATTTTAAGGCATGACATTAAAGACATTTTTTTTCAAGGTAAAAACGTTTAAATATGTAATTTTGGCGATCAAAGATGAGTTTTAAGGGATGAAATTATTGACTACAGGGGGACTTTAAATATTAAAGTGTTTATAATTGTTTATAAATTAGTATCTCCCTCATCTTTTTGAGTGAGCAGCTGATAGTAAAGCATCGACATTTCAAAATAAGAGTCTTGGTATATTTCAGGCTTGTTTATAATCAACCGTCCCGTCACAGAAGGGAAAGACTAAGAACATTATTTAAAGTCCATCATTTTATCCCTTAAAACTCATCTTTGATGACCAAAATTACATATTACAAAAAAAAATCCTTGATAAAAATTCTACATAGCTTAAAATATCTTGAATGTAACTCGACACCCTTGCCTCATTTACTATACACGGTTCTATGAATATGCAAATGAGCCCCGCCTCCACTATGAGCCCAGCGATCCACATGGTCAGCCTTAAAGCATATTAAAAACACCACATATAGACAAATATACAAGCTAGAGCCCGACCGATATATTGGCGCGCCGATATTATCGGCCGATATTAGGCATTTTCCTAACTATCGGTATCTGCCTTTATAATGGCCGATAAATTAATATTTTTGAAAAATGCTGGTGCGGTGATTCATTTATGCAAGGGTGGCGCTGCCAATAAAGCACATAAAAGCTGTCACAAAGAACTGGCAAAAGTAATGATTGTGAATACATCAAATATAGCAAGGAGACATTTTATTTTTTTATTAATAAACAAGTGTTTTCAGTCAGTGTTGCTGCAAAGTTGACGAGCTGACTCGCGATCTTCAGTGAACACGCCAGAGAGAAATGCACATTTCATACGGATTACAGCAGAGAGCAGTCTGTCTTTCGTTTTGAATTGTTCTGTTTAAAAGTAGACATTTCAATAAAGATATATTTCTGCTGAGTTTTGGTTAATTTATAAGACGAGTTGCAGTTCACGCGCCGGCCGGCGCCTCCGTGTCGAGATTATCTATTGTCTGCTATATTTACTTCTTATTTATTAAATCCAGGCAATTGGTTGATGAAAAATTGATTAAAATTAAGATACAATTAATACAAAACTAAATTCACTTTAATGAAAGTGCTTTCTGTTTTGAGGGCTCTGTGAAAGTTTTAAAGTCTTTTAGTGCTGCTTTCAGAGCTTGTCACATCCATTGTTTTTTCCTCATAAATGCGAACACGAAAAATAAAATAAAAATAATATTTTATGTTCTGTTGAGAGCCAACCCTTCTTCATCCGGTGGGTAGTAGCCTATTACTTTTGATTTGCGCAGTGTAATTCACAGAATTGATTTCTCTGCTACCAGCCTGCCTCTGTCACGTATTGTGTGAGCTTGTGATGACTAGGGAAAGTGCGCAGCTGAGAAGTCCTGATTACATTGTCTGCTATATTTACTTCTTATGTATTAAATCCAGGCAATTGGTTGATGAAACATTGATTAAAATGCGTTGCGCGAGCGTCATATCTGCGACAGTAAACTGATGCCCCATTCAAACGGGCGCTTTTTCGCGTCTCGGGTAAACAGCTGTTGCGACGCGAGCAATAACGGCCGCGTCCGGTGTAGACAGTGTTGAAGCTAATTCTGCCTAATGCTACGTTACACAAACTTTATATAATTATAACACTATGTTTCACGTTTAGTACATTTTACTTACTACTTATTTAAAAATAGTATAAAAGTACTGTACATATGTAATTAAAAACGTTTTCATTATGATATTATTAATTTTACTTTAGTAAAAAGATCTGAGTTCTTCCTCCACTGGTAGAGATTTGAGGAATTAAGACTAAAAATAGAAGATAATATTTTACATTAAATTAATACATGATTAACTAACTGTATTTTTTCTATGTACATTTCTGAAATGCACTTTCTGTAAAGCTGCTTTGAAACAATATGTATTGTGAAAAGCGCTATACAAATACATATGTATTGAATTGAATAATAAGGTTTTGTCAGTGACACTTTTGATATATTTATTGATATGTTATGTTTTATATAACATGACTAAATTAAAAGACAAAGTCGTTAGTGAAGATTATGCAACAGTATTTAGAATATAATATAACATGCAATGCAAACTAGTTTGGTTACAGCTCAAATGTATGATTCTCATTCTATTATTCCCCCTGTCTCCATTACATATCTGTGTCACACAAGTGTTTGATCACCACATTTGAGTGATCATTGCAAAACGTTTATATATTTATTCTGTTTATACTGTGTATTCTATATACAGTACTCATCAAAAGTTTGTACACACCAATAGGAAAGTGTGTCCAAACTTTTGACTGGTACTGTACTATAATATACACATAAATAATATCGGCCGATATATCGGTATCTGGCTTTTTTTTATCGGTATCGGCATCGGCCCCCAAAAATCCATATCGGTCGGGCTCTAATACAAGCAATACATTACTTACACATTATCAGCAAAATCCAATATCGATTGACCTCTTATTCATAGATTAGGACGCAAACCTAAATTTCAATACATTTGTTTGTATTGAATAAAGCATTTAAACTTGCAGTTACACTGTTTTGGGTTGAATGTTTGGAGATGCATGGATTATTTTGAGATTCTGCCTTAAATTTGACTTCAGATACTCTGATCTGTACCATTTCTGAATTGTCATATGAACTAATATTTAAAATGTGTTTGTTGCAGGCTCAGATCGCATTCCTGCAGGGCGAGAGGAAAGGCCAGGAAAACCTGAAGAAAGACCTGGTGAGACGGATCAAAATGCTGGAATACGCTCTGAAACAGGAGAGGTCAGTAGAAAACACACTATCTCGCATAATATCCCCATGCTTGGTTTGATTTTAATCATCCAAACTAGAGATGCGCGGATGGGCTATTATTTCATCCGCAACCGCATCACAAAACTCATCATCCGTCCGCCATCCATCCGCACCAACGTTTTTGACCAATTTTCTAAATCGCACCCTCCCGCAATCCACTGATTGGGCGATACAAGGCGCTGCTGATGACAGCCGCTAGACTACAAGCTCTCAGAATATCAGCAGTGAACTCCGTCTCCGATCGGCGCGCAGGGACAAAGATAACAATATTTAACAATGTATACATATATTTTTCATTTGATTGGTTCAACCTCCCGCCACCCGCCCGAATTTAATTCAAATTTTTTTTTCCGTCACGTCATCCGCCCGATCCGCGGTTTATCCGCGGAGTCCGCGGCTGTAACCGCCAACCGCGCATCTCTAATCCAAACATAATTTACGCCGTGTCTATGCTAACATCATGTAGCCTGATTGCAGGGAGCGAGGCTCGTTTTGATGCTTGCTCTCTCTCTCTCTCTCTCTCTCTCTCTCTCTCTCTCTCTCTCTTGATGAGTCACGCTCTGCTCAAATTATACATGTTCTCTGTCATTCTAATGCAGGGAAACCTCTGAAACGCTTCCACTGCAGCAAAAGCACACTAGAACAGAGCTTGAAATAATGACGAACTCTAAATCAGCGAGAGCTACAGCTGTCAAGCCCATTCTGCATCAATACTTTAATTTCTCAGTCGTCATAAAGCTTCATAACTCACTGCATGTATTGCTTATGATTTGTCGTGTTCTTATTAAGCAGTCTAACGTGAGTTTGTTGTTTACTGTTACCGAGCGTCTCATTAATATTGAATTCATCTGATGTGCGTCACTGGATCAAAACAGTCAAAACTACCTGTGCTATCATATTACCTACCCTTACATTATTATATTATATTATTATATATTACATACCCTTGATTTAAAAGGATAAAATGTCTAAAAACAGCATATCTACAGGTGAAACTTGAAAAATTAGAATATCGTGCATAAGTTATAATTTTGATGATTATGGCGTACAGCTTATGAAAACCCCAAATTCAAAATATCAGAAAATTTAAATATTACATGAAATCAATAAACAAAAAGGATTTTAAATACAGAAATGTCGGCCCTCTGAAAAGTATATTCATCTATATGTATATAGTTATATATAATAAATATATTAGTTTCACCTTTTAATTTGAATTACTGAAATACATGAACTGTTGCACGATATTCAAATTTTTTGAGTTTCACCTGTAGATATACTGTTTTTAGACATTTTATCCTTTTAAATCAAGGGCATGACTGCAAGTAACTATTATTTAACATTATTTGGTGCGATTAATTATGGAAAAAATAATGCACTGCCCCGTCCAGACCTTGATGATAGTTGAAAAACTTAATCAAAACAAAAATGAGTAATGTTGCCTAAAGTTGAAGCATTAAAATGATTAAAGTCCCCTGTGGCGAAAATCCAGCTTTTAATGTTGTTTATATGTGTATGTGGTGTTTTTAATTTGCTTTAAGACAAACCATGTGTAAATTCATAAGTCGACAGCATTGCTGAGTATTTTCTCCTTAAAACTGCAGTGAACCAAAGACAGTCTCAAAAACACGCTTTGAAATCGCTGGTGTTTCTGACGTCACAAACGACCTTGTAACCAATCAGATCAACGTGTGATCGTCAACGAGTGGATCTCTGAGTGAGTGAGTGAGTGGAGGCGGGGCTCATTTGCATATTCATACGAATACTAAATGATGCAAGGGTGTCGAGTTACATTGAAGATATTTTAAGGATTGAAAAAAACGTTTAAATACGTCATTGTGGTGATCAAAGATTAGTTTTAAGGAATAAAATGATCGACTACAGGGAGACTTTAATAAATGGAGTGAGTCAGTGATTCAATGGTCACTTGCTGAATGAATCAGCTGTTTGATTAATCAGTTGAATGAATGATGGGAGTCTGAGTAAGTACTACATCTTTAAATATGAACTTACTTCACAATCCTTAATTTGTCCATCGAATGCGCTCTTCAGAATCCCACCGGAAGTAGGAGAGCATCCGTGGACTTTTCGCCTGCTGTTTCTCGAATCATCTATAGTAGGGAAATATTCAAATTCGGACGCAGCATGTGACCCGCTGCCACCTACTGGCGGTGTTAGCTTTTGATTTTGAGTATCATTTAATTTTGTTATTATATTTATTCCACCTCTGAGCATTAAACTGTGTGTGTGAATACACCGAAATGCCACTTCAGATGCAGCTTCTGGAAAAAATAATTATGACAACATTGTAGCCTTAAAATTTACATGTAATAAATTCTATGATGAAACTAAATATTTCTTTCTAAAGCTCCTTTTTGTAATGTATTCAATGCATTTCTCATCTAACACAATAATGACTTTAAATTACGATTAATTCGATTAAATAATCAACACATCATGTAATTAATTAGATAAAAAATATAATTGCTTGACAGCCCTGATTTTTATATATATATGTATGTATGTATATGTGTTTTTTCACGCCTTGCCATTCAATGTGCAGATTTCTGTAAAATGAGTAAATATTGGTTAATGCGCGCACGCATGCATGTTTAACACACGGTCTGGACAGTTTATATGCATTTACATGCAAAATGCAAACACTCACGTGAAGTTTTAGCACGAGATTATAACAGAAAGATGTTAATTGTGCACTGAGGAAGAACACACCTGGCTTTTTTAATTAATTATTAATGCCTCTGCTGAAAGCTTGTTAATTAGTTTTAGGAATCTGAGACGCTTGCTGTCTGAGGGCTACTAGAGTTCAGTCTCGTTTACCGCGGTATTCGAGCGATTCCCTCGCCGGATCCATCCTGAAGGAAAGACTTCTCACATTCACCAGGAATTTATAGAATCTTCCCACACGCGTGTGCGGCGACAGCGTGATGCGAGCGAGGGTCACCGTGGCAACAGTGTGATGCGAGCGAGCCTCTGTCACCGTGGCAACAGAAGCTCGGCATCATCACTATCCATTTTTAAAGCTTAAAATATATTTTATTAAGGCCAGACACTACAGGCAAACTGTGTTTTCTCATGCATCTGTCAATTTTGAGATTTTGGGCTTTTTGACTTTTCTTAAAGTGTTTTTTCAGACTAGTGGACAGAAAACATCCAAAATACACTTTTAACTGCATCTTTTAGAGCACTTTATCTTTTTGCGTCTGTAGATTTCAATGACAGTTTATGTCTTTAAAGGCCGTTTTCTCAAAAAGAGTTTTTCCTCCTACATTGAGCCAGAAATCTCCACTTTAGTAGCACTTACATATACCAAACTTTACAGGTTTATTTATTATTATTTATTTATGTTGGTTTTCAATGAATTACTTAGTTTTGTGTTTGTTATTTTATAGATTATAATCTGTTTTTGTTTGTTTTTTTGAGTATAATGATCTGTACATCACTTTGGTCAACCCTGAATTGTTTTTAAATGTGCTTTATAAATAAATACTGAAAAGAAATGAATCTGTAAAGTGTGTTCTGTGTGTCTCTCCTCCTCAGGGCGAAGTACCACAAGCTGAAGTACGGGACTGAACTCAATCAGGGCGACATGAAGCCTCCCAGCTACGACTCAGGTCAGCCTGACCTCTGACCTCACCATCAGAAGATGTGTTTAATCATGAGAAGCTCCACTGCAAAAACTGCTTTCCTTACTTAGTGTTTGTGTCTTGTTTCCAGTCCGAATATCTAAAAATACTTAAATCAAGATACATTTACTAGATGAGTAAAATGACATAAGATATGTGACATAAGATTTCTGGGTAAATAAATGTTGCTTAAAAAAGCAAAATGATCTGCCAGAAATACTGTGATTGACAGGCATCTGTGTGTGACCTTTGACCTTTAGATGACGGCACGGAGAACGAGGCTCTTCCTGAACCGGCCAATAGTCAGCTGAGCTGGAAACAGGGCCGGCAGCTGCTCAGACAGTGAGTGACGGCACACATGCATGTAGAAATATGAATAAAGAAATATAGAAATATGCAAGGCGAAGATTTTTTAAATATTTATGCTGTAAGCAGGGCTCCAGACTGCGACCATTTTTCCTGCCGGTGCGACCAAATATTTATTTAGGTCGCACTGGCGCGACCACAACGTTGCCGAGCAGCGAACGCAAACGAAATGAAAGCGGAACGAAAATGCGCTACTCATTTCACGGACCGTTTATTAGTTCGGCCCAATAACAGAGAGCGCAGCGCCCCGGACTTGCCAGTCGCGGGCCGATCTCGATCACGTGACACTGTTACTAGGAGATCCAGTGAAGAAATCCATTGACTTCGCCTCAGAATTAATAACATCATCGCTGCGAGATCCAGTGAGAAACACTCACAGAGTTCTCAGTTATAAACCATCGATATCAGATCTCAGATCAGCGCTGACGTGGAAACCAGGAGAAACACTT
>JAPDVR010000022.1:39924189-39926689 GCA_026230005.1 Gila orcuttii | reverse complement strand
CTCATATTTAATTTGCGGGAATGCAGCGTATCATCCCTCCCGCCCGCACCCGCAAGTGCACCTCATCATCCCGCCCGCTCCCACAATGACCTTTCAAAATTTGTCCCGCGCCGCACTGTTTTGCGTCGCGACCCGCGGTTCCCGCGGGACTCCAGACCTCTACTCTGCACTTCCTGCCATCTTCCATGTAAATCAACTTTCAGCAGTGACGCTGTGCTAGTGTGACTCCCGTGACCTGTTCCTGATCCTTCAGGCAGCGCGCGCGCCTCCGCTACCGCGTTTTTCCCCCCACATTCGAATATTAATTTTCACCTTCGAATTTCTGTTTTTTAAAACTATTCGAATATATATTCGAATTTAGAATATTCGTTGACAGCCCTAGTGTGTGTGTGTTCCTCAGGTGTCTGGTCTGATCATGTGTGTGTGTTCCTCAGCTGTCTGGTCTGATCGTGTGTGTGTGTGTGTTCCTCAGGTGTCTGGTCTGATCATGTGTGTGTGTGTTCCTCAGGTACCTGCAGGAGGTGGGCTACACCGACACGATCTTGGATGTGAAGTCTCAGCGAGTCAAAGCTCTGCTGGGATTGGCCGGAGACAGTGGAGAGCGACCCGGAGACCAGCGGCCCCAGCCCATGGTGAACGGCACCGAGCCGAGCGAGCTGAGGGACCAAACCAGCACCATGATCGGGTCAGTGGGGTCAGCAGGGTCACGGATCTGAGCACTGACCAGACAACACATGATCGGGTCAGCAGGGGTCACACGGGGTTAGGGGGGTCAGTGGGGTCACACAGAGGTCAGTGGGGTCAGCAGGGTCACGGATCTGAGCACTGACCAGACAACACATGATCGGGTCAGCAGGGGTCACACGGGGTTAGGGGGGTCAGTGGGGTCACACAGAGGTCAGTGGGGTCAGCAGGGTCACGGATCTGAGCACTGACTAGACAACACATGATCGGGTCAGCAGAGGTCACACGGAGTTAGTGGGGTCACACGAGGTCAGCAGGGGTCAGTGGGGTCACATGAGGTCAGTGGGGTCACATGAGGTCAGCAGGGGTCAGTGGGGTCACATGACGTCAGCAGGGGTCAGTGGGGTCAGCAGGGTCATGGATCTGAGCACTGACCACACATCAGCACGTAATATTAACTCAAGTTATTCGCTTATTTATGTATTTATATTAATTACTGAAGGTACATCACCCCATTAGCTCTATTTATTAATTCATTAATTTATTTTTATTTAAATCACTGAAGATAAAATCAGCCTATTTGAACTATATTTATTTTTTACTTTATTTTTAAATCACTGAAGATAAATCTGCCTATATTAACTTTATTTATTTATTATTCATTTATTTATTTTTAAATCGCTGAAGATCAATCTATATTAACTCTATTTATTTATAATTTTTATTTAAATTGCAGAAGATAAATCAATATTCACTTTATTTATTTATTAATTCATTGATTTATTTGTTTTTATTTAATTCACTTTTAAAATCACATTTTATTTTTCAATTACAATCCATAAACTGTAATATTGATGATTTTTTACAATTATTACTATTGGCCACAATTTATACTTTTCTATTTGTCATCACTAGATATGATGAAAAATATATATCCTAGGGATGTCCCGATCCGATCCACAGCATCGGTATCGTGCCGATACTGGCCCAGAACGCTAGATCGGAGATCGGAGGGGAGAAAAAATATAATCCGATACCTATCCAACAATGCTTGAATATAGCATTTCCCTTGCTGCGACATTAAGCCGCGCATATTGGGCGGTTTTGCCATCTATTTTGCGGGCAAAAAATGGGTTTGGGCGGGTGGATAAACATTGGGCTGGTTTCGGATCAGTTTGGCGGGTTTTTGTAGCCGAAACACCGGCACTTCAGATCCTTCTTCCGGTGCAGCAGGCAGTAGTCTGTCTCAGTCACTCACACACACACACACACACACACACACACATCTCTGGCTGACGTGCCCTCTAAACTCACAACAGACACTCCATCCCACTACCTTCGGTGTACTATAAACACGGTTTTGCAATCTGTCTCCTCAGTTTATAAACCGTAGGCTGTAAACTGTATGCTACACAGGATTTTGACGCATAGCAAGTGTGTGTGCAGAGTGTGTAGCGCGCACTGCATGGACGGAGCGCGGGGCGCAAACACTTCCGGTTTCCTTTCAACAGTGGAAATAACTTAAAATACTCATTTCTGGTCATACAGAAAATAACTTATTTATATATAACTTACATCAATATTTATTTTTTGCGCAGCTTTTGGTGTGCATACAGTTCAAATTAAAATGTTGGTGTTCAACTTTGCGTTTTAAAAATACAACAACCGTTAATTTTCTTTTAAAAAAGGAAAAACGAATGGACGCAAAAGTACACGGATCAATGGGTAATTTTAAAGCTTTTTAATTTTAAATGATTAACTTTAAACCTGTTGGTAGCTTAAGTAGCCTACTGAAGTAGCCTGCCTGCCTGTATTT
>JAPDVR010000022.1:39871815-39919315 GCA_026230005.1 Gila orcuttii | reverse complement strand
TAACACCATATAATAGCAAGCCCCATGTTGTGTTACTTTCGATAATAAGCAAGGTGTAATCTTTCAAGTCTATTTCATCACGAAATTCAAACAATAAATGGCGTTTTGGCGCTCTTTGATGTGGCGTGACAGATCACTGTACTAGCTCCTCATTTCAAGTGGCAGCGCGGAGCGCGAGTAAACGCGATCATCTCTTCCTCAGTTACAGAATAAACATGAATGGACACCTGAAGGTATGTTGAAAGATACAGTATACTTACTGAAAGGCATCATAACTCGTGTAATCGCTCAATCAGTGTTTCAGCAGCGTAAAGACGTCAATAAAACAGCTTAGTTTTTCACATAGCATTATATTTACCTCAGCAGAAGTCATATGAACTCTTGCACTAAATAAATGCACTATATTAGCCTATATTAGGCTATATTTTACTAAACCTGTTATTGATATCTTGATTATTTAATGTATGTTTAAAATATCTTTCATGAAAATGACAGCAACTGTGTAAATTATTATATTTCAATGACGAATTAGAGTAAAAATACAAGTTAATGCAAAAACTACCTTATGTTCAGTTTACATGTTTTCATACAATGTTTTGGGTGTTAAAAAATAAAGCATCTGAATTTAGGCTAAAAGTCTAGGCTCTGTTGTTAACCTTAATGTTATAGTAATGTGCGGGCCGGGCTCCTAGTTTACAGCATTAGCAGATCTTTTTTTTTTAATCCTTGCGTTTTAATCCGAAACGTTTAATTGTAATTTAATTAATTTAAAGACAAAGACAATAAAAAAAAAAAGCAATTTTAGCTTTCTAAACCCTATCCCACCGAACCGAAACCGAGACGTCAAAACCGTGGGAAGAACCGAACCGTCAGTTTTGTGTATCGTTACACCCCTAATGAGTGTGTGTGTATGAGTGTGTGTATGAGTGAGTGTGTGTAAGCGTGTTTGTGCGAGTTGATGTGTGAGCGTGTTTGTGCGAGTGTGTGTGTATGAGTGAGTGTGTATGAGCGTGTTTGTGCGATTGTGTTTATGAGTGAGTGTGTGTGAGTGTGTTTGTGCGAGTCTGTGTGTATGAGTAAGTGTGTGTGAGTGTGTTTGTGCGAGTGTGTGTGTATGTGTATGAGTGAGTGTGTGAGCATGTTTGTGCAAGTGTTTGTGTATGAGTGTGTGTATGAGTGAGTGTGTGTGAGCGTGTTTGTGTGAGTGTGTGTGTATGAGTGAGTGTGTGTGAGCGTGTTTGTGCGAGTTTGTGTGTATGAGTGTGTGTGTGTGTGTGAGCGTGTGTGAGCGTGTTTGTGCGAGTGTGTGTATGAGTATGTGTGTGTATGAGTGAGTGTGTGTGTGTGTGTGTATGAGTGTGTGTGTGTAAGGGCATCACTGATTAGTTGACTCCTCCCTCTTTTTGTGACAGGCATCAATCTTGCTGCTAGTCGGATACAATCTCTTTTTTTCACCTAATAAATGTTGAAGTTGTGTTGTTGATGTGATGACGTGATCTCTCTCTCTCTCTCTCTGCGACAGATGGTGAGGAGGAAGGTCTCTCCGTCTCCCTCCTCTTCCTCTGGAGACATGAGTGATGATTTGGACACAGATGAAGTTCTGAAGGGCTTTGATTTTCTGGCTAATAGTGAAGACATGGAGGGTCCGTCAGAAACACACTCCTCTGCTGACAGACCCGACTGGGGTGAGAACCACTAACACATCCACAACACCATATGCTTTATGGATTATACTCACAAATACATACAGATGCACCAGCACAGGGTTTGAGATCATAGACAAGTCTGCGGGCGGTACATTTAGTCTCTTCTGCTCTCAAAAGCTCCATTTATTTGTACAAAAAATACTTTAAAAACAGTGAAATATTATTATAATGTAAATCGGCTGTTTTCTATGTGAATATATAGTAAAGTGTAATTTATTCCTGTGATCAAAGCTGAATTTTCAGCATCATTACTCCAGTCTTCAGTGTCACATGATCCTTCAGAAATCACTATAATATGATGATTTGATGATCAAGAAACATTTATGATTATTATCAGTGTTGGAAACACATTTTATTTTTCAGGATTCTTTGAATAAAAAGTTTTAAAAAACAGCATTTATTTGAAATAGAATCTTTTGTACATTATAAATGTCTTTACTGTAACTTTTGATCAATTGAATGTATCCTTGATGAACTAAGTCTTGATTTCTTTAAAAACAAAAATCGTACTGACCCCAAACTTTTGAACAGTAGCGCATAAACACTCATAATTAAAGGTGCAACAAGAGCGTATGATTGTGCGGATTCAATTCAGTTTTCCTTCCAGTATTACATTAATACTTTAAATAAAAAGTTTTTGTCTCCTTAAAGAAGGAAGCGATTCTGAACTGAAACGAGTCGTCAGTAATTCAGTAATTCAGTCTCACTTCCTGCTGATCCTGTAGGTTTGTAGCTAATTAGCATAATGCCAGCCTATGGTCTTGATTGGCTGAGCAGTGTCTCTCAGCTCCGCCCTCAAACACTGTAGTGTATCTGAGACTGGAAGAGTTTGGTTCGTGTTGTTTGTGTCGAGAAGACGCTGTTTTCTGAGATTGATACGATAAAACCCACGCCATCGTTACTGTTCGTATCACTGTGAGATTCAGATATGATAATGAGCGTTTTGACCAATCAGAGCAGAGCAGGTCTCAGAGGGGCGGGGCTTAAGGAGGCTTAGGGATATTATGAGGAAATTAAAGTGTTTTTGACCTTTGATGAATGTGAACCTATTGTAGGAGACGCCAAAACAACATTAGGAACCTTTAAAATTGCAGAATAGGACACTTTGGAAGCTTGTTTAACTTTTTATCTCACAATTCTGAGAAAAAAGTTACAATTGTGAGATAAAGTCTTTCCTTACATTTTTATTCCGTGGTGGAAACGATCTTCCAGAAATGTAATGCCTTTTAAAACAGTTTGTGGAAGAAAATTACTTCAGCTCTAAGGGTTTAGATGAGTTTAATCTGTAGATTCAGTGTTGCAGGATTATTTTGAGCTGTATTTCCAGCACAGGAACACGAACACAAGCTTCACCTCGTGTTTCTCACACGCGACTGGTTTCAGAGCGGCTGCACAGCACTGAATGCACTGGATGTTCCTGTAGATTGTGTTTGATTTACTGTCCTTGTGTGTTCCTCCACTCACTCACTCACACACACACACACACACACACACACACTAACCCTACCCCTAAACCTACCCATTACACACACACACACACACACACAAACTCTCACACACTAACCCTTAACCTAAACCTATCCATTACACACACTCACACACTAACCCTACCCTTAAACCTACTCATCTCACACACACACACACACACACTAACCCGACCCCTAAACCTACCCATCACACAAAACTTTCTGCTTTTTTACATTTTCAAAAAGCATTTATTATGTTTATTAATCAATTTTCCTTGTGAGGACTAGCAAAAAGTAGGGCTGGATGATTAATCGAAAAAATAATCGAAACCGAAATTCAGAGCCTATAACCGACGTAATTTTACCATGTCGGTTATTTCGATTTTTTAATCCTATTAATATTTCCGCCCACTGTGTGTTAATGTACTTTCCCCTTAAAACATATTACCGCGTGTGTAGTGATGTAACTCCGCCCCGTCCAGTCTGCGACATTGAAGCAACATGAGCCCCTTTCACATAGCGCGTTGATCCCGGGAAATTGCCAGAACAAACACCTTCTGTGTGAACGCAAACACGACCCGGGATTGATGCCAGGTTGGGGACATAGTAACATTGCCGTGTTCAGTCCCGGAACGCGCGCTGTGTGAACAAAAGCCGTAATCAATGCCGTATCGTAATGATGGAGCTTAAGCCGGGATCGTTCGCCAGCGTGAAACGGTACGTAATGCGCTCGTTTTGATCGAATCAGAGTGATGAGCAACGCTTTTTTTTTTTTTTTGCACGCTTGTGCAAAAAATGCACAAGCGTGGTTTCTCGAGAGAGAAATCGCAGCTCATAAGCAAACTATAGACGCCGCTGAGACATGTCACGTGTCTTTGCGGGTTGTGTGTGTCTGTGTGAACACACTCTCTTGATTCCGGAAAATCACTGGCAGTGTGAATGAACCAAAGTCAAACGAACCCGGGTCAAGTCCCGGGCCACTTTATCCGTGTATTTTCCGGAATCTCTGTGTGAAAGGGAACTCAAACACTGAGTCAACTCAGCAACAGGAGCCGCTTGTACCAAAGAAACACGCGAAAAAAGAGAGAGACTGACAAACGCCCAGCAACAAGTGCCTCCACTCCACAAAGCAGGTTTCGATAACACAAGCATTTACAAATGCTACACAATATGAAAAGGATTAGTTTTTTAGTTTTATACAAGTTATAATTTACTTTTAAGATGGCTATATTTACAATAATTTATTTTGTTTACAAAAATAACTATTTTCTACATTTTTAGGAAACTTTTTCTTTTTACATTAAAACTTAATGACTTTTTTATAAGACGTTTTTATTTCAAGCATTGTATGCTTTGTTTGATTCAATTGTTTGAAATATTTAATAAGTAAGCATTAAAAGCTATCTGTGTGTTTCCTTATTTTAGAATCACAAAGATAGGATTATCCTAATAATAATTACAGTGACATGAGAAAAAAATAATAAAAAATCGTTCAATAATCGTAATCGAGGTATCTAGTTCGATTAATCGCGATTATGATTTTAGCCAAAATCGTCCAGCCCTAGCAAAAAGTCTCACAAAGTAGGGAAGTTTTACTATCCTTGTGGGGACATTTGGTCCTCTCACACACACACACAAACACACACACACACACACACACTCACACATACACACTCACACACACACACTCACTCATACACACTCCTACACACACACACTCACACACTCTTACTCACACACTCCCTGCCCTCCTGATCCCATCTGTTGAGTCTCTGAAGAGAATTGGGCTGTTTTTTCTCCCGATCACGCGCCCATCTTCCCATCGGATCGATCGGCTTTTAGAGCCTCGCAGGATTAGATTGAAAACTGCAGCTTAAAAGTTTCAGACTAGTTCATGACTTCAGCATTATTCTGTAAGGGGGACATCAGTCACATGATGGCGTGATGATTACAAACACTTAAATACATATTTCTGACAATATAATGGCCCTTTAACTGTTTTTCCCAATTAGACTGCTGATTTTCTGTAGGATTTTCCATGATGTGAAATTACAAACCGGAAGACGGAACACAACGAGCGCAGCGCTGAAAAGGGGCGGAGCTACAGAAGCTCTAAACGTTACTTTATACTGTGAATTATTTATCATATTATTTTTATTTATTATAATCAAACACACTGGTTTGTAACGAAAATAAGGTCTCAGCTAGACTTTCGTGTTCAATGAGAGTGTAGATTTGGATCAGAAGTTCTGATTGCTTCTTCTTTAAAGGTGCATTGTGTAATATTTAGGAGGATCTGTTGACAGAAATGCAATATTATATGCATAACTATGTTTTCAGTGGTGTATAAAGACCTTACATAATGACCCGTTATGTTTTTATTATCTCAGAATGAGGCATTTCTCTCTACACACACCGCGGGTCTCCTTATATCGACATGTTTCTACGGTGGCCCTGAACGGACAAACGCGTTTCGTCACTATGTTGTTCTTCGTGTAAAGAAGCTGCTAAAGTCAGCGAATAAAACACTGACACAATGATGAACATGTGACAATAATATTCGCAATAACATACCGTTTTACTGAATAATCAAGTAAACCTAATTTCTTAATTTATCTTTGTGAAGAAACCTCATTGTTTAACTGGCTACTCTCTGCGGTCTCAGACGACGACATCACTTCCTGTCGGCCACCGTAACTTCTGTTGGGTGCAATTCACAACCTCACCACTAGATGCCTCTAAAACTTACACACTGTACCTTTAAATCGTTTTTTATCGTCTGCAAGTGAAGCGCAGGAATGGTTCGTCGTGGCGTGTAACGTGTGTTCCTCCCTCCTCCCCCGTGTAGAGAAGGAAGAGCAGAGCCCCTCGTCTGAGTCCTGGGACGTGGATGAGGGCCTGATCTCTAAACTCAAGGAACAGTACAAGAAGGAGCGCAAGGGCAAGAAGGGGGTGAAGAGTAAGTCGGACCGGACCCTCGCTCGCCGTCTCTCTCTCTCTCATTCCTGTGTTTCTTCTTCTAGTGGTCGACCGATGTCGGCTCTTCAGCGACTGGTATCTGGAGCACAGGACGGCCAGTGGCCGAGAGAACGCTAGTATCAATGAACCTCACAAACACCTGCACAGCTCATGTATATCAGGGAATATAAGTAAATATATACATGCTAGCAACGTGCTAAATCATACTAGAAACATACATGCAACGTGCAAAGATTGATGGATGGATGATGGACAGATGGATGATGGATGGATGGATGATAGATGGATTGATGGATGATAGATGGATTGATGATAGATCAGTGTTTCTCAACCTCTCCTGCAGGGACCCCCTGACAGGACATGTTTTTGTTTTAACCCTGAAATGGCACACCTGATTCAATTAGTCAGCTACACATTAAGCCTTTGAGCCTTTAATTAATTGAATCAGGTGTGTCTTTTCAGGGTTAAAACAAAAACATGTCCTGTCAGGGGGTCCCTGCAGGAGAGGTTGAGAACCACTGTGATAGATGGATGATGGATGGATGGATTGATGGATGATGGACAGATGAATGATGGATGGATTGATGGATGATTGATGGATGATAGATGGATTGATGATGGATGGATGGATGGATGGATGGATTGATGGATGATTGATGGATGATAGATGGATTGATGTATGATGGACAGATGGATTGATGATGGATGGATGATAGATGGATGGATGGATGATGGACGGATGGATGGATGGATGATGGACAGATGGATGATGGATGGATTGATGGATGATGGACAGATGATTGGATGGATGATAGATGGATGGATTATAGATGGGTTGATGGATGGATGGATTGATGATAGACAAATGGATGGATGGAAGGATGGATGGGTGGATGGATGATTGATGGATGATTGATGGACAGATGGATGATGGACAGATGGATGATGGATGGATGATTGATGGACAGATGGATGATGGATGGATGATAGATGGATTGATGGATGGATGGATGATGGACAGATGGATGATGGATGGATGATAGATGAATTGATGGATGATGGATGGATGAATGATGGACAGATGGATGATGGATGGATGATGGACAGATGGTTGGATGGATGATAAATGGGTTGATGGATGGATGGATTGATGATGGACAAATGGATGGAAGGAAGGATAGATGATAGATGGGTGGATGGATGATGGATGGATGTTTGGAAGGATGGATGGATGATGGATGGATGTTTGGAAGGATGGATGATAGATGGATGGATGGTACTCAAAATAGGCTTAATTTTCTTTGAAAAAAAAATTGAAATTATATTTTGCACAGTTTTATTTTAAGGGAAATCTGAGCGAACATGTCTGTGCAGGTTTTATGAGATTCAGTATATTTATATATTCATTCAAAAATGTTTAAAAATGGAAACCAACCTCACGGGCCAACCAGTGACATCACACTGATCTCACAATCCCAGTTATTGGTCGTTTAATTGGCCTGAAATATCGGTTTATCACAAATGTATTCTAATGTACCGATTTAATTTCTTTCTCTCAAAAATCATTAGTTTGACAAAAACCAGCAGCTCTCTTCAGTTCTTCCGGTCACGTGTTCATGTGTTTATCCTGTCATCCCCTTTTCCTCTTTTCATCCGTTGCTCTGAATAAACGAGTGCAGCCCCTGCTCTCTGTTTCTGTTCTCCATCATTTGTTCTTTTAGGATCCAGCTGCATCTCAAACACAACTACTGTTTCTTTTTTATTTCTGTTTATTGTTTCTGAGACTGCTCACTTCTGTTGCATTTCATGCTGGTGCTTTGAAAGGGGGTGTGGCTTGTTGACTCTGCCCCCATGTGGGCGTGTATATAAACCAGGCTCCACCCCCTTCTCCTGCTTCTATTGTAAGAAAGTACAGAGTCGCTCGCTTACCTCCTCAATTATCACTTTTCTTTCACTGATTTTTTGGCTCTGATTTCTTTCCACTGCTTCATGTCTCATCAGAACACGGTCCACCTTGAAAGCTATCCCTGAGCTTAGAAAATGAAGCACCGAAAGAGAAATGGTTATAGTGTAGAAATGCTCAAAGGTGGGCCGAACTCTGACGTACACAGAAGTAGATGAATAGTGTTGTTTTGTGTTTGCAGGGCCGAACCGGTGTAAACTACAGGACATGTTGGCTAATCTGCGAGACGCGGAGGATTTGTCGTCTATTCAGCCTCCGGTGGCGCCGCCGGTGCGTCCCAACTTACCCCGACTCAACGAGAACCAGCTGGGCCGCACCGATGAGGGTATTCCTGCCTCAGCACACACACCATCAGTTTATGATCATTCGTTAAAGGGGTCATCGGATGCCCATTTTCCACAAGTTGTGTGATTCTTTAGGGTCTTCATGTAAAGTTTGTAACACACTTTGGTTAAGATTCATCAATGGTTGTGTAAAACAACACTCTTTTACCTCCGCAAAAACAGCTGTTCACAGCGACCCGTTTCAGTGCATGTCTCTTTAAATGATAATGAGGTGCATGTCTCTTTAAATGATGATGAGGGCGTTGGGGCGCATGGAGCGTTGACACTATATATATATATATATATATATATATATACAGTATACAAATGGCTGAGGGCGTAAATATGTTAATATGGGAAATATGCTAATACTAGAAATATGCTAATATGGGAAATATGCTAATATGGGACAGTCCGCAGTCGTGGGCGGAGCATGAGCATTATGACATCATATTGCTCAGAAAATCCAAACGCTTGATTATTGAAAGTGTTTAGGCTTTTTGAGGATTAAAAAAAAGGAGTGAATGTATTTTCTTCATTGTATGGTGTTCGTGTCCTCACACTGCAAACACACATTTATATAAAAGCAACATATAAAAGTGAATTTTGCATCCAATGACCCCTTTAACAAACAAGTATTCATTACTTCAATGAGCTCATTGTTTCTGCATTAAATTATTAGATTGTTTAAATAAATAAAATTTTATCTAACTGAAAATGCATTCAGTTAGATAAAAATTTGAATGCATAACTTAGACAGTTTCCTCTGATAACAGATCACTGTAAATTGTAATATGAACTCGTGCATTTCCTGTAAAGCTGCTTTGAAATGATGTGTATTGTGAAAAGCGCTGTACGAATGCATGTGAATTGAGTGGAATGATCTCTGCACGGCTCATGTGTGTGTGTTGTGTTGCAGTGGAAGCCCTGACGTTTCCTCCGTCCTCGGGAAAGTCGTTCATCATGGGTTCTGACGAGGCGCTGGAGAGTGAGCTGGGTCTCGGAGAACTCGCCGGGCTCACCGTGGCCAACGAGGCCGAGATTCTGTCCTACGACGTGAGTACTGGGTTATTATCCAGAACTAAAACTTCAATTCCGGCAATACAATTTTTACTCAAATTCAGTAGAGCTGATAGTCCTTAATAGTCCACTAAGACTTTATTAGTCTCCATACATTCACCGTTCATTCATCCACCTCAAATATGGCTTATCACTTAAAACATGTACAGTAAGTAGCAACTTTACAAGTCCTCTCGATCTAATGTTAACATAGATAAATGTGCGCTACTATATTTGTGTGGAAAGAGTTTACTGCAAGACACACATCACTGCATTTAACTTAAAATACTCCGTCATTCGGTCATACAGATAAGAGTAATGCAAACTGTAAAGGGTTTACTTTTATTATTTTAAACTCACAATAACAACAAAACGTTGTGCTTTCGTAAAATAATGTTGCTTTCTGTCGATTCAGTCTCAGTGAACTTGAGCACATCACATAAATGAACTATATCTATGAGAAAATGAGAAATATATCTATAGAAAGCTTGAAATGTCTACATTTGAATGAACAGATTCAAATGGAAAATAAATATTCTCAGATTATGTATGTAATCTGTATGAAACGAGCATATAGGCGGAGATGACGAGTCAGCATCGTGACTTAATCTCTGCAGCCGAAAACACAGAAAACATTACCAATACATTATTAAACTGTTTAAACAGCTTTTTTTGTATTTGAATACAGTCAAACCAAAAATGTTTCGGACACTTTGAGCTGATCATGTTTTGCTGAAGTGTTTTTTCTTTAATTGCTAATGCACCTTTTTACACCACAGACTGAACAACATGAAGCATTGCTTGGTGATTGGTTGAGCTAAACTGGTATTATATAATTGTGTAGTTAAATTTAACAGCTGCTATTTTTCTCTCTCTATTCTTTTTTTTTTTTATTTTATTTTCAGTATTATTATTTATTTATTTAACTATTGTTTTTAAATATATATCATTTTGCTGTGTCATTATTATTATTATTATTATTGCTATTGTTATTAGTTTAATTATTTATTTATTTGTATGTACCATTACTGTTCATTAACATCATCTAAGGCAGTTTGTTCTGGGTTGGTTTGGGAGGGATTGAACATGTAAAAAAATGCAAAACTCTGAACTAACAATAGCATTTGTCTTTGTAATAAAAATAAAGAGAAAAAAAAATGAACAGCTGACAGATATTCAACATAATTCATGTGTGAGAGTCTAACAGAGTTATTCTCATATTTTATTTCCATTTTCTAAACTATAGTGAATAAACTGTGAGAAATGTTAAAGAGTCTGAATAAATGTGTGTTTGTCTGTATATTTAAAAATCCTGACGAATGTTAATGTCAGTCCGTGTATTTGCTACTGTCCTCAGATCACTAACAACAAAGACGCCCTGCGTAAGACGTGGAACCCGAAGTTCACCCTCCGGAACCACTTCGACTCGATCCGCGGCCTGGCGTTCCACCCGGTGGAGCCGGTCCTGGTCACCGCGTCTGAAGACCACACGCTGAAGATGTGGAACCTGCAGAAAACAGCGCCCGCCAAGAAGTCAGAGTCCAGTCTTCTCTCACACTGTTCTGTGAGGAGCGTTGGGGACCCGACTCGCACTTTTAACAGAATTACGTCGGTTCTACTGAGTACCAGTTCACATTAAATCAATCGGTGCTAAATTTCGGTTCCTGAGAACACATCTAGGCGTGAGACTATTTAAAGGTCCCATATTGTACAACTTTCTGAAGTTTTATTTTAGGTTTTGATGTCCTAATGAATATATATTTGCGGTATAAGTACCAAAAACCATGTCAATATATGTTTACAGCTCCTTTCTCAGGAGTTCTGCCAAGAACTCTTCTGATTGGCCTGTTGTTTTCTCAGTGACCCACCATTGGTGACTGAGTAGTTCTGACATCACAAATATACTAAGTCATTTCGTGGAAAGGCACAGCTACTTTATCCAGGCTGTGTGCATTTGTTTATTGATCGACTGTTTTGAAACTTATGGTAGTTTCATAACCTCTAGACCTCTGTTATCATGAACACAGCCAGGAAATTTCAGTTTTGACAATATGGGACCTTTAAATACGAATCCTGCATGTTCTGCGTGTCTCTGTGTTTCATTTACCTCACACACACACACACTGATGCTCGCAGTGTTTTTCAGTCTCACTGTATGAGAACATGAATGCATTTCCAGAGCCGCTCTGAGACTCGCTGAAGTTCATCGCCGTTTTACAGTTTCATTTAAGAAAAACTACCGTTATATCATTAACACACGGAAACTCAAAGGTCTTCACAACCCGTCAAAATAAAAGTTCGGTTCAGCTTGATGATATAATACTGTTGTACAGTAGAATTTAGATATCTCAATTTAATAATAATAAATTATCTTTTTCTTCTACGTTGTAATTTTAACAGTATAAAGCTCAGTTGTGCCGCATGACGTTTGACAAAAAAGTAAATTTTCATATAAAAGATTAATTAAATTAATGCTTTATGTCCTCGTTTGATTACTAGAAAATTCACAACACTATCATTCATAGAAATTATTTATTTATTTTTTATTACTAAAATGGTTGTTTTTATTCATATTCAAGCATCACAGACAGCGGCCAATGCAGCTCTGGCATAATGTCAATAACGCGCAGAAAGGTACCGTTGTGTCGCGGTTAAACTGAGCGGTACCCAACCCTCCTGCGGGCCGGCAGCTCTCGGCTCGAGTCTGACACGCTTGTGTTTGTGCTTTCAGGTGTGCAGCTCTTGATGTCGAGCCCATCTACACGTTCAGGGCTCACAGGTACAGAATATAAACACAATCTGCTAAACTGTATGTTGAGCAAATATTTCATTGTTGTTTTTAGTCTCTACTAGAACTTGAATGTTGATTATTTTCCTCATATTCTCCATTGTTGCGGCTCCTCTCTTCCCAGTCTGTCAGTAACGCTCTGGTTTCCCGAAAGCATCGTTAGCCAACTATGGCGCAAGTTCCGTCGTTATCAGCAGTTTAACGAATCTGTGTTTCCCGAAAACATCGTTCTAATGAACATTCGCAAACAGCATCGCAGAGTTGTGTGTTTGAGCGACAGATCTCAAGCTGTGATTAGAAGTCAACTATAGTCACGACTGTTTCCCGAAACCGTATTGTTGCAAATTGGTCATTCAGCCACGCTGGTTAATGATGTCACGCAGATGGAGGAGTAATTACTTCTTTTAATGAATCTGTTTGAGATCGAATTAATGCGAGATGTTTTGCTATAAATTACAGACATGGCGTCTGAGAAATAATTCTAATTTTTCACAGTTATTTTGCTTTATTTCAAGATTCGATCATAGACTCGTTCTTACGCACTCGAGCTCGTTCACACATGGGCACTCTTCAAAAACAACACTTTAAATCTCTTGACAAACTAAAAGATGTAAATGACATTAGTATGTATTCTAAATAAAAGATATGATTGTACTGAATGTCAGTTTGCTGATTTTGCTGAAGATCAGGATTTATTGAGTCATGTCATGCAAACATGAAACTCTTCTTCTAATCACAGCTTGAGATCTGTCGCTCAAACACACAACTCTGCGATGCTGTTTGCGAATGTTCATTAGAACGATGTTTTCAGGAAACACGACTCGTTAAACTGCTGATAACGACGAAACTTGCGACCATAGTTGGGTAACGATGCTTTCGAGAAACACACCCCTGTTTACTTCCTGTCTCTATGAAGCTCCTCCTCCTGAAAAGCACATTGTGCTCTGATTGGTCGGCTGGAGCAGTGTGTTGTGATTGGTCGAGCGGTTCGAGTGTGTTTGGGAAATGTCCCGCCCCTTACTATAACCGCCAGTTTAACACACTACTAACTAACTCAACCAGGCAGCAACATTACACACTAAACACAGATGAACACTACACACTAAACACTGATGAACACTACACACTAAACACTGATGAACACTACACACTAAACACAGATGAACACTACACACAGATGAACACTACACACTAAACACAGATGAACACTACACACTAAACACTGATGAACACTACACACTAAACACTGATGAACACTACACACTAAACACAGATGAACACTACACACTAAACACAGATGAACACTACACACTAAACACAGATGAACACTACACACTAAACACAGATGAACACTACACACTAAACACAGATGAACACTACACACTAAACACAGATGAACACTACACACTAAACACAGACGAACACTACACACTAAACACAGATGAACACTACACACTAAACACTGATGAACACTACACACTAAACACAGATGAACACTACACACTAAACACAGATGAACACTACACACTAAACACAGACGAACACTACACACTAAACACAGATGAACACTACACACTAAACACTGATGAACACTACACACTAAACACAGACGAACACTACACACTAAACACAGACGAACACTACACACTAAACACTGATGAACACTACACACTAAACACAGATGAACACTACACACTAAACACAGATGAACACTACACACTAAACACAGATGAATACTACACACTAAACACAGATGAACACTACACACTAAACACAGATGAACACTACACACTAAACACAGATGAACACTACACACTAAACACAGATGAACACTACACACTAAACACAGATGAACACTACACACTAAACACAGATGAACACTACACACTAAACACAGATGAACATTAAACACTAAACACTGATGAACACTACACACTAAACACTGATGAACACTACACACTAAACACACATTAACACTACACACTAAACACAGATGAACACTACACACTAAACACAGATGAACACTACACACTAAACACAGATGAACACTAAACACAGATGAACACTACACACTAAACACAGATGAACACTACACTACACACTAAACACAGATGAACACTACACACTAAACACAGATGGACACTACACACTAAACACAGATGAACACTACACACTAAACACAGATGAACACTACACACTAAACACAGACGAACACTACACACTAAACACAGACGAACACTACACACTAAACACAGATGAACACTAAACACAGATGAACACTACACACTAAACACAGATGAACACTACACTACACACTAAACACAGATGAACACTACACACTAAACACAGATGGACACTACACACTAAACACAGATGAACACTACACACTAAACACAGATGAACACTACACACTAAACACAGATGAACACTACACACTAAACACAGATGGACACTACACACTAAACACAGATGAACACTACACACTAAACACAGATGAACACTACACACTAAACACAGATGAACACTAAACACAGATGAACACTACACACTAAACACAGATGAACACTACACACTAAACACAGATGAACACTACACACTAAACACAGATGAACACTACACACTAAACACAGATGAACACTAAACACAGATGAACACTACACACTAAACACAGATGAACACTACACACTAAACACAGATGAACACTACACACTAAACACAGATGAACACTAAACACAGATGAACACTACACACTAAACACAGATGAACACTACACACTAAACACAGATGAACACTAAACACAGATGAACACTACACACTAAACACAGATGAACACTAAACACAGATGGACACTATCTTTAATGGATCATCTGAACATGTTCTGGTCCGCAGGGGTCCGGTTCTGTGTGTGGTGATGAGCTCGACTGGAGACCAGTGTTTCAGCGGGGGTTTAGACGGATCAATTCAGAGCTGGAACACTCCTAACCCCAACATCGACCCCTACGATTCCTACGGTACGCTCCAGTGTGTGTGTGTGTGTGTGTGTGTGTGTGTGTGTGTGTGTGTGGGAGCACCCCAGATATATGCACTTTTATCATGGATGGATGCACTTTGATGACTGACTCTCTCTCTCTCTCTCTCTGATAGAGCCGTCAGTGCTGCGCGGGTCATTGTGTGGACACACAGATGCAGTGTGGGGTTTGGTGTACAGCTCGGCTCATCACACACTGCTGTCCTGCTCCGCTGACGGGACCGTGAGGCTCTGGAACGCTGCAGACACGGCTCCCGCCATCGCCCTCTTCAACCAGAACCAAGGTCACTTGGTTTTAACAATTCCGTTTGCAAAAAATATTGTTTTAATTTTATTTTTGTCTTTTGTTATATTTTATAATTTTTTTGAATCATAATAGTTTATGAATGATCTGTTTTCTCTTTTTTTTAATGATGCTGGTGGTTAGATGATATCAGCATTGAAACTGACCATAACATTGAAAATAACATAAAAAACATAATAAAAGTCTTAAACGTGCAGTGTGTAAGTTTTAGGAGCATCTAGTGGTGAGGTTGTGAATTGCACTCAACAGAAGTTACGGTGGCCGACAGGAAGTGATGTCGTCGTCTGAGACAGCAGAGAGTAGCCAGTTAAACAATGAGGTTTCTTCACAAAGATAAATTAAGAAATTAGGTTTACTTGATTATTCAGTAAAACGGTATGTTATTGCGAATATTATTGTCACATGTTCATCATTGTGTCAGTGTTTTATTCGCTGACTTTAGCAGCTTCTTTACACGAAGAACAACATAGTGACGAAATGCGTTTGTCCGTTCAGGGCCACCGTAGAAACATGTCGATGTAAGGAGACCCGCGGTGTGTGTAGAGAGAAATGCCTCATTCTGAGATAATAAAAACATAACGGGTCATTATGTAAGGTCTTTATACACCACTGAAAACATAGTTATGCATATAATATTGCATTTCTGTCAACAGATCCTCCTAAATATTACACAATGCACCGTTAAAGAAAGATTTAGCACACTACAGTTTATAAAAAAATAATATATATATATATATATATATATACATATATATTATTATTATTTTTATGAATGAATAATCTTTTTTTGTTTGTTTTATTACTGCCATTGATGATGACGGTTAGATAACATCAGGATTGAAATACACCCCAAAATGAGTTAAAGAATGATTCAACACATCAGTTACTATTTAATTTTTTATTTCATTATTTTGCTGTCATTTGTAATTGTGGTTAGATAATATTAGGATTGAAATTCACCCCAAAATAACATAAAATAAAATATTAAGTCATTCTTTTTTTATTATTTTATTTTTTTGCTGTCATTCATGATTATGATTATGATTAGCTCATATTGGGATAGAAACACACCCCAAAATAATAGTCTTAAAGAATGATTTAGTGCACATCAGTTTACAAAAATATAAATGTTTATTTTATGAATGCTGTTTTGTCGTGTGAAACGTGTGAAAGCACAAGCACATGAGAGTGTGTTTCCCTGTGTTCCAGAACTGGGCGTCCCGTCGTCAGTGGATCTGGTGTGCTGTGACCCGGCTCACATGGTCACGGCCTTCAGTAACGGCAGGACCGGCATCTTCAACATGGAGACCCGACAGATGATCCTGGAGCTCGAGTCGCAGACCGCCGGGAAACCCGGTAATATTCCCACATCACATGATCAGCACTGTTTATAGCTCTACTACACTACCATAACCCTAACCCATAAATAAAAAAATTAAATAAAACTTCCCCATAAATAAAAATCAATCAAAAAAAAAATGCCCCATAAATTAAAAAATAAATAAATAAAACTGCTCCATAAATAAAAAACAACAACCTAAAACTGCCCCATAAATTAAAAATAAATATGCCCCAAAAATAAAAATAACCCTAGAACAGCCCCATAAAAAATATAGAATTGCCCCGTAAATAAAACAAAAAACAAAAAAAGCTGCCCCATAAATAATTAAAATAAAAAAAAACCTAGAACTGCCCCATAAAAACAAAAAAACTAAAACTGCTCCATAAATAAATTTAAAAAAAACTAAAACTGCCCCATAAATAAAAAAACAAAAAAAAACTAAAACTGCCCCATAAATAATTAAAATAAAATACTAAAACTGCACCATAAATAAAAAATAAATAAAACTGCCCCATAAATAATTAAAATAAAATACTAAAACTGCACCATAAATAAAAAATAAATAAAACTGCCCCATAAATAATTAAAATAAAATACTAAAACTGCACCATGAATAAAAAATAAATAAAACTGCCCCATACATAATTAAAATAAAAAAACTAAAACTGCCCCATAAATAAAATTAAAACAAAAACAAAAAACTAAAACTGCACTATAAATAAAATTAAAAATAAATAAAACTGCACTATAAATAATTTAAAAAAACTAAAACTGCCCCATAATATTTTTGCTTTTTAACTAAAACTGCCCTATATATATATATATATATATAAAATACTTCCCTATAAATAGAAGATGAGCGACTGGTAACGTCCCATGATCCTCTCTGACCTATGACCTGTTTGATCTTCAGATGCGCCGTGTCAGATCAATAAAGTCCTGAGCCACCCGACGCTTCCCATCACCGTAACGGCACAGGAGGATCGGCACATACGCTTCTTCGACAATAACACCGGTAACAGAGGGACATTATTATTATTATTATTATCATTATCATTATGATGATGATGTATATGTTTATGTTGATGTTTCTTCTCAGGCAAGTGTATTCACTCGATGGTGGCTCATCTTGATGCTGTGACCAGTCTCGCGGTGGATCCCAACGGACTCTATCTGATGTCCGGCAGTAAGTTCACGCTTGCATAGGGATCACAATCATCTAAACGCTTTAATGATGTTCTTTATTAGGGAAATATCATAAACGGGTCAAAAGAACCCTAAAAACATCCATTTTACTCTGATTTTGCTTTGCTTATAAGGAGAGATTTTACCGATATTTAAAGTCCCCCTGTGGTGAAAATCCAGCTTTTAATGTTGTTTATATGTGTATGTGGTGTTTTTAATATGCTTTAAGACAATCCATGTGTAAATTCATAAGTCGACAGCATTGCTGAGTATTTCCTCCTTAAAACTGCAGTGAACCAAAGACAGTCTCAAAAACACGCTTTGAAATCGCTGGTGTTTCTGACGTCACAAACTACCTTGTAACCAATCAGATCAACGTGTGATCGTCAACGAGTGGTTTGTTGCCATGGTTTCTCATTAGTTCTCACCTGTTTCCTGTTTCTCTGATTGTTTCTTCAGTTCTACGTTGAAGTTATTAGTATATATCACGTGTTTATTGACTACAGGGGGACTTTAAACAGTTTGTTCTGATTAGTGCTGTTTTTATAATTGTCAAAAACAAATAAACCAATAAATATCAGTTCTGTATATCAGTTATCGGGCACAGAAACATGCAAATAAATCGGTATTGGTCATCAAAAAAAATCAACATCAGTCAATCTCTGCTTATGAGCTCCGTTATCATTCTGTTTATTAAGCGTGTGTGTGGATCAGTCAGATGAAGTTGTTGATGTGTGTGTGTGTGTGTGTGTGTGTGTGTCAGGTCACGACTGCTCCGTGCGTCTGTGGAACATGGAGAGCAAGACGTGCATCCAGGAATTCACGGCTCACCGGAAGAAGTTCGACGAGTCGATCCACGACGTGGCGTTTCATCCCACCAAATGCTACATCGGCAGCGCGGGAGCCGACGCGCTCGCTAAAGTCTTCGTATGACCTCTGACCTCCGACCCAAACCGCTTCCACGAACTCGAAGCTGATGATCCGGGCGGGCCTGGTGCTCGAGGGGAAGCACACACACACACACACACACTCGAGGAGCGTCTCGGTTCCTCCTCCGTTCAGCCTCACAGGAAGTTACACGCTTCCTAGATTCAGTTTTTTTTATTTTCCTTTGATTATTTCTCTCCTGACGTGAGCGTGTCACTCTTTCTGATTTCTCTCCTTTTAAACGACGTGCCTTTTGCTTCAAACAGTCTCGAGAAAAGCCGGCTCTCTCCGTTCCTCTCCGGCGACTGGACATCAACTTTTAAACTCACCAAATTATTGTGAACTCTTGAGGCCGATGTCTGAACACTGAAACGAGCTTCAAATCGAGCCGTAAAATCTCTGAAACGCATAGAATATGATGCTCTCGTCTGACCGACGTTGTTAATTTATTCAATACAATTTGTACATAATATAACATAAACGCGCCTCAATGTTTAAACCTTGCGGCTCAGAAAATGACTACGTTTGTAAATGTTTGTCGGAATATAAACCGGTCGAGACGCTCGTTCACCCCAAAATCACATGAAAAACGGTGCATTCAGATCTTTCATGATGTTAAACGAAATATTGGATCTGTGCTCGTTTTCTGTGTTAAATATTCTTCTAGTCTTGATTCTGTGGTGAATCCGTCTCTGACGGGCTTCTTGAGATTCAACCATCATAAGCGCTACGTTGAATTAATAATATTAATATTTTTACGCGTAAACCTGCAGTTTCTCCTCGATTTGATCAAACTCCGTTTGCCTGTTTATGGATGTTTTTATTTTTAAAAACGGCCCGTCTGTGAAATCCTCTGATCAGATCGTTTGATTAGAGTTTATGAATATTTGTGATTATGCGGAAAAAGTCTTATAATAGTTTGAATGTGTTGCAGTTTTTGACCAGCTGTACTCAAAGTACAACGATTCGGAAGTCTATATTTGTCTGAAATCTGTGATGTTTATTTATTTTTTGCCTTTTTCATCTTTTTTTTTTTGCCTGTAATGCCAAATGAATAACTAGTGATCTGGCCTCGTAACGGCGACTCGCGTCTCTCGCTGCACAGGTGGAGGTTTATGTATTTGATATGTCATAGTTTGGAACAGATACTAGTGTGTTTTATCATTGTATGACTGGTGATCGGTTGCTAATAGATCGTAACCCACGTTTTGCAGGTTGAGGTTTTTATTTGAAACTCTTCTGCTTTATTTGAATTGGTCTGTGATTACTTGAACTCTCTAGACGTGCGTGTGCAGGCCTGCGTGTTTTTAACTGCTAGGATAGAGATTTTCTGCGTTTATGGGGATCGTTTGCCTTTAAATGATGACATGAGCACTACAAGAGAACTGAGTGTTTGTGTTTCCGTCAGGCGGACGTTTGCTACTCGACCAAATGTTGTTAAAGGACTAGATCAGCCAAACATGAAATCTGTCAGCGTTTACTCGCCCTCAAACCCGTGGGACTTTCTCTCCTAAACATTTCTTCGACATTTTTTTTTTTTTTTTTTTTAGTTTACTGTGACTTTTTATATCACAATTCTGAATTTTTCCTGTGAATAATTTCTCGCAATTCCAAATTTAAAACTCACAATTTACTTTTTCTCTCAGAATCGAAAAAAAACAAACTAGGAATCACGAGCAAAATGCGATAGGGTTTTAATGTCTGAATTGCGATATATAAACGTGAAATTCTGAGGAGAACATTTTCAAAATTCTGAGATATAAACTCGCTATTAAAAATGGTAATTATGACTTTTAATATCACAGTTTTGACTCTCACAACTTTGAGTGTATATTCTCCGAATTGTGAGAAAAAAGATTGACTTGTGAAATACTCGCAAATTTTTTTAAGTAATTGCAACTTTTTGGCACAGTTCTGACATTTTTTTCTGACATTTTGAGTTTATCTCCCAATTCTGAGAAAAAAAATCAATTGCGATTGAATTTTTTTCTCAGACTTGTAGGACAAACTAGGATAAAAAATATAGGTTTAGAAAGTCTGAATTGTGAGATATTGGCTATTCTTGCAATTAAAAATGGTAATAGTGAAATTTAGTGAGCTGCTCATTTTACGGTGTTGAAAACCGAATCTCCGACATGATCGGAACACGAGGGTGATTAAATAGTTATTTTTTTCATTTTTGGATTCTTCTCCTTTAAATCTGCGGCACGTTTGACGCTAAGCGCGTGCACAGAGCGCGCGCTGGTTTGGGACGTTGAAAGGGAACCGCGTGCGTGTTTTCGTAATAGTACATATATTTTCTGACTTCGTTCATTTTCGGTGCGTATTAATTTTAGATATATAATAAAGAATCTCAATATGTATAGTTTTAAAGTATTGATCAACAATCTATTTATGAACTTTATGAACCAGAATACAGTGTATATTAACCCGCGAAGCTAACTGAAGACTAATCGATATATGTGCTAGAGAGAGTAGTTCGCGCCACCTGCTGGTCAGAGATGGGAACTGTACAGCTGACTCGGCTACTGAACAAAATAAAGTGCTAAACGGAGATTTAATAACCAGTTACTGATCGATCGACGCGCTTCAATGATTATCGGAAACATTAGAGTTGAGATGGAGAATTTGAAGGGAGTTTGATTGGACGATCGGACTGTGACGTCATAAGCGAGACGTGTTCCGGTTCCGCCTGTATAATAGAGCTGTCACTGAACTTTTACCCTTTTGGTTGTATAGAGAGAGAGAGTGGAAAGATTGTTAATAAATGCTATACTCCTCTTGTACATATTTTATTATTGATATTACAGTTTATTCTTGATTTCTTGTTGTATTCTTCTTTTTTTTTTTCCTCAGATGGACATTTATCAATATAATACAATAATAAAAGAATATGTTGTATTTCAAGTGTGTTTTGTTTTTTTATTTTGTGATTCATACGCAGTGACTTTCTATTTACCTACTGGGTTCCTGCGCTCATGGAAAACCAGGAAAAGTCTTGGAGATTTCAATGGTGGATACACTTTTTTTTTATATGCTCAAAAATAGAATTATTTCATGAAGAATTGAATAATCAGGTACATTAAGCCACATGTGAAGGTCACGTGTCACAGGTGATGTCACTGCGCCACCAGAGGGCGCTGCGGGATTTTTCTTACAGTAAACTGAAACTCAGAATATTTTTTTTATAGTCATAGTTTTTTGAAAGAAATTAATACTTTTGTTAATTGGAGACGCATTAAAATTATCAAAAGTGTAAAGATATTAATAATGCTACAAAAGATTCTATTTAAATTAAATTCTGTTCTTCTGATCTTACTATTCATCAGAGAATCCTGGAAAATAAGTAATGTATCACGGTTTCCATATTTTTTTTAATTTTTGATATGAACAACTATAATCTCACGTGCAACTGAAAAGCGAATGAAAGAAATGCAAGAACAAAAATGAACTCATGAATCTTTTTTCGAGGTGTTTCCATTAAAGCCACGAAAAGTCATTATGAGGTGAAATATTCCTTATGTTTCTGAAAGAATGAAATCACTGAGTCACAGCGGCTGAAAGAAAGCTCATTCACAGTTTAATGTAATGAAGAGCGACTCGCGTTAATGACACCAAAAACAACAGTATAAATCACGACTGGCTCCAAATATCTAATTACAATATCAATGCCCGTGTTCTGCGAAAAGCACTGTGTCTGCTGAATCTAAAGAGGTCTTTGGCTCTGCTTTGTGTTTAGTGCATTAATTTATGAATGTCTAGTTCGAAATGTCTTTTTATTCTGATGACGTCAATAATTAATTAGCCTAATTAACTGCAAGCATAAAAGACGCGACCGCGGTTGCATACTGAACTTATATTATATAGTAGCTGAAATAAGTATGTCCGTATTCATAAAAAAAAGAAGGCAAAGAGTTCCCGGGTGAGCAACTACTTTTGAGATTTTTTCAATTATTTTTATCATTATCTTCATTTTTTTATTCAAGAAACAGATATAATATACACATATAGTCTTAGTGTGTTCACACTGAAAATCCCCCCAAAAAAACAATTAGGGACCGTTCGGTATTTATGGGAAGGGCCACCGGAGGAAAATAGGGGAGGGTCATGTCTTTATTCTTTGTTGAGGGGAGGGTCATTCAACTTTTTTTAGTCTAGGCGGAGGGTCACCCAACTTTTGTATTCATGAATACAGCAACATTTCAAAGTGGCTTGTTTGGTGCATATTGTTTCCATGTAGCTTTATGTAGCTCTCTCGGTCTCGGTCCCCCATCGCTATCAGATGGGTCTGACCCAACAAAAATCCGCTCAGAAAAAGTGCATCATGTACAGAACGCCAAGTAAATGTTTACCCGGCATAGCTTTAAAGCACGAGCAAATATTGAACTTTTGTGATTGCGAATAAGTGCAGTGTCCTGTGAATGTAACTCTACCACGGCATTAACATGTGATATGAATGTACGTTGAGTGTATTGGGACTGAGGCGCCAGAACTGCAGCTGACAGAATGTGCGCTGTACGATATACCATATTTTAGTTTCCATTCTTATTGGGTTTCCACAACAATGTTAGTGAGTAAATCTACTGAAATTGCCACCATAACAGTGGAGTGTGATGTGTTAGACGTAGAGCTACCACATTTTTAAATTAGGCTACTATTATAATTATTTGAAGTTAACATAGTCTAATACATGGACGTGACATTTGCAGTCAAAACTTGAAATATGAATTATCAGAAAATGCATTTAATAGGCTACTGAAACGTCTGTTTATATATCCATACCCCCTTAATAAAGGAGTCAAGACATTAGAAAAATATCAGTCTACACATGCGTTTTATATTTAATTTGAGCGAAATACACATGTGACGTGACACAACAAATCTTTAACTTTTAGGTGGCAAAATATTTTTTAATCATTCTATGAATTACACTGCGCAAAACAAAAGTAGGTTAATAACCTGATGAAGAAGGGTCGGCCTCCACAGAACATAAAATATTTTTTATTTTATTTTTCGTGTTCGCATTTATGAGGAAAAGAACAATGTTACGGAGGCTACGTCCAAACAAAACAAAAAAACTCACGGGCTATATGAAGGACTGAGAAGAACAGGGTCTTTATTACTCACACTCCAGTAATATTTCTGTGAATTGAATTAATCTTGCACTTGTTCATATTTTTTGTATTATGTCTGAATATATTCAGTTGAATTTTGCCCATACAAATTGCTTTATCTGACCGTGTTTATGTCCAAACTCAATGCCTCATATTATGGTATTATTATTATTTATAAAGATTGCAAAATGTCAGAGATGACAGGTTTATGATATACAACTGTGTAAACAGTATACAAAATGCATTAACAATATTGTTAAATGTCACCAAAATACACATGAGAAAAAGAGTTCCTCATATTATTGTTTATTGTTTTTTAATTATTATTATTATTTTTTATTTATTTATTTTTTTAAATTGAAAAGAAATAATCTGGATTGAATTGACAGATGGGGGAAAACTCGCTTTTAATAAAAGAATAAAAAAAAACGCTTTGATTTCGGGAAAAAATACAATCCTTTTTTAACCCTTTGGCTTCCCGTACATTCAGTTGTGCTTCTTGCTCGTATTCAGTTTACATTTACATTTATTCATTTAGCTGACGCTTTTATCCAAAGCGACTTACAATTGCTATATATGTCAGAGGTCGCACGCCTCTGGAGCAACTAGGGGTTAAGTGTCTTGCTCAGGGACACATTGGTGTCTCACAGTGGATTCGAACCCGGGTCTCTCACACCAAAGGCATGTGTCTTATCCACTGCGCCATCACCACCCCAGTTCTGATGGTACGTATGGTAACTGGGCAACTACGCATGATTTGTAGTATGATTGCGTAAAGGGAACAGGAATTCCGGTAGGGAACATAATCGATTACTACACCGGTCGCGTGCAGCGCTGCAGCCACGTAAACAGAGTTTGCCCTTCCCCTACTGGCTTAGGTGCCCGAATGGAAGTGAATGACGCTTTGCGATTTTTTTTATCTAGGCCTACGTGAAATTCTGCATCCATTGTACGATTTATTTATTTTTTTCCCCCTCGGAAGGGCAACATGAGGAGAAGGGCATATGGGCAGTTGCCCGGGCAACCTGAGCAACCCCCCTGTGCACGTCCCTGGAACAATGTTACGGACATGACCGCTCTGAAAGCGACTTTAAAACTTTCACAGAGACTTCAGAAAGCACAAAGCCTTTCTTTAAAGTACATTTCGTTTTTTATTAATTGTATCTTAATTTTAATTAATGTTTCATCAACCAATTGCCTGGATTTAATAAATAAGAAGTAAATATGGTAGAAAATAGATCATCATGACACGGGGCCCTATTTTAACGATCTGAAACGCAAGTGTCAAAGTGCAAGTAACTTTGTGGGCGGATCCCGGCGCTGTTGCTATTTTCCAGGCGGGATTAATGACTCTTGCGCCCGACGCAAGGTCAAAACGGGTTGGTCTGAAATAGCTTCATTATTCATAGGTGTGGTTTGGGCGTTACGTGAAATAAACCAATCAGAGCGTCATCCAACATACCCTTTAAGAGCAGGTGCGCATGTTGCATGGCGGATTGTTATTATTATGGCGCATTTACCAGGCGCGCTTCAGAATCGGTTCACAGCCGAGGAGATCGATGTTCTCGTCAGGGCCGTAAAAGAAAGAGAAGTGACATTGTGGATGAGACAAATCCACCCAAATCAATAGAAAAAAATATGAGAAAGCTTAACTGAACTGGTAAGTTAAAGAGTAAGGTTTTTAATGTACTTACATTATGGTAAAGGTGATTTCGCAGTCTTCAGATTTTTTTTTTTCCTGGTTCTTGACGGACAAACTAATTTGTCAGATGTCCTTATATACATATGTGTCTTGCCAGTATTGGGCAAACAGGTCTGATCCGTCATTACTACAATTTGCCTGAAAAATTTGGGTAAATGTATAAGCTAGATTTATGCCTATTTTTTCACATCTTCATGGACACCACAATGATTTCCCTCGTGTGGTAATATTTTTCCTTGTTATAATGTATGATTTGCAAAAATAAAAACTGCTGCATCTGTGTTGATGAGGGAATCAAAGTGTATGCGAGGTGTGCACGCTATACATTATGGTCAAGCAAGCGCCCTTAAAATAGCATAATGAACAACGCGCAACGCGCCACTGACTTTAGACTAGGTTTTTTCTGGTCAGTGGCGCAATTGTTTTATAGAACAGCAAAATAGCGTGAGGGAAAGTTTGCGCCGGAACACGCCTCCTCTTTGCGCTGAACCGCCCCGGGGAGCGCAAGTGTATTTCTTAGTTAACCGACGTGTGTCTGTGGAGGGAAAAGTCCGCTTTGCGCGGGTGCAAAATAGGAATGATACATGCGTCAGTGTACGAAGTCATTTGCGCCGGGTGCAAGATCGGGCTCACGGAGTCGCCGGCGCGTGAACTGGACTCTCGTCTCATAAATGAACCGAAACGCAGCGTAGGCTATAATGTACTCTCCTCACAGACTTGAGAAATATAGAAAGCTTGATGTCTACTTTTAAACAGAACATTTAAAAACGAAAAACAGACTGCTCTCTGCTTATGTAATCCGTATGAAATCTGCATTTCTCTCTGGCGCGTTATTGAAGATCGCGAGTCAGCATCGTCAACTTCATCTTTGCAGCCGACACACTGACACAGAAAAACCTTGTTTATTAATAATAAACAATTAAAATATCTCCTTGCTATATTTGACATATTCATAATCATTACTTTTGCCGGTTCTTTGTGGCAGCTTTAAGATACTTTATTGGGAGCGCCACCCTTGTTACATGAACGCGTCACCACTGCATCAGCACCGAAAACATGATTTAAAAAAAAAATCTAAAATAAAAAATCATAATACGAACCGAATTGTAGGTTTGGTCTATCGTTACAGCCTTAGTAAGATGAGAAAGCAGGAGTTTAGTCGTTTATCATGGTTGTAAAAAAAACAGTGGCTATCTTAACATATTTGCCAAGCCCAAACCAGTAGCCTACGTAATCAATAAATTATCGGGGAGGGTCATGCCTTTTTTCACAATCATTTTGGAGGGTCATAGAAAAATGTATTGCTGGCGAAGGGAGGGTCAAGTCTTTTTTGACTACAGATCTCAAAACTCCTCCGGTGGCCACTTAAATAAATAACGAACAGTCCCTTAGACGAAGTTTGGAATGTCCAACATTCACTCAACTTTTGATCAGATGGACACTTTACTGTCCCATGAGGCCACAGGAGTGAAGCGGTAACTGGCAGGTCACGTGATAATGACAACATGGCGAATGTAGTACATCCAGATTAAACAAAATGCTTTAAAGTATGTTTGTATTGTACTAAAAACATACTCAAGTACATTTTTAATACATTTAATAGTACGTCTTTTTCACCTGGGTAAGTACCTACTCAAGACAGTATGAGTCTCTGAAAAAAACAACTGGAAAGTCATCATTATGTTATTTTTAGATTGTTATTCCACTGTAAAACTGATCATGCAGACAAAACCGTAAATCCTAGAGACATGAAACTGGTAGGTCTCAATTTGGGGAGACATTTCTAAGATAAGCCCCGATTTTCCTGTTATCTCTGTAAAGCTGCTTTAAAACAATCTGTACTGTAAAAAGCACTATATATAATTAAAGATGACTTGAAGGCATGGCCCTGATTGGCCAATAGGGGGCGCCACTGCGATCAAAAACACGACACTCATAGACCGTTTGTCAGAGACTCATGTGTAAGCATACTTAATGAAGTTAACATGGAAAATGTGCTTTACTTTTTAGTGCTTTACTCGTAGTAAACACTTTTACAATGAAATGAGTGTTCCTCTGCTGCCATCTACTGGTTATAATGTTCATTTAGTCATTCTATTCACTAATACAGTCCTTTTCACAGGTTTTGCTTTTTGCATTATACATTATAAAAATCACTATTATAACATTTACAATCACATTTTGTCAAAGTTTATCACTTTTTCCCTAAGGTATCAGTTTTCACAATTGTACAACGTTATGATTCATGTGAATCCTGAAAAAGGTGTTATACAAAATAAGTACCTACTCAAGAGAGTATGCGAGTCTGAAAGAAAAAAACAACTGGAATGTCATGTTTGACGTTTAAAATTTAATGTCTTGTGATGAAGTGCATGTAAACACAAAACTGTCTTTAATAATGCTGATGTACACAATTGTTAAAAAACAATATTTCACATTTACATCCATCATTTACAAGAAAAGCTTTTCATGCTGCTTACATCATTACCATGAAGTCGCTCACATATAATTTATTTGTATTTTTTTTTAATTGTTTTTCTCCGTTTCCTTTGATGCTATTATGAATGTAATAGATAATAGTTGAATACATTGTGATCATCTGTATGTGTATGTTGTTATTGTTCTGTTATGCAATAAAACAAAAAAAATAAAAACAGAAAAATCGCCACGATCACTCCTGATCTACAGTCTGGCGCATTCGAACTCGGGCGTGTCTGACGGCTCGGGCACGTTGATGGAGTACACCTGTTTACTGGCAGGGGGCGGAGTCTCGGGACGACAGCTGGGGGCGGGGTTTGCCGGCTCTCGACCTGAACGCTGGTGCTTCTTTTCCATCTTTAGTAAGTCGCGGTTCTCCTCGGTTCTCCTATAGCGCTGCCGCGGGGCTCCGGGCGACGCACCGTCCCCCTTCCCCTTGATCTTTTTGAAGCGTTTGAGTTTGACGGTGTCTTTTCCGTCACCGCTACACGGCAGCAACACGCTCACGTCTTTGCGGAACTTGGAGCTCAAGCCGAAGTAGATGAGCGGGTTGTAGAAGCTGGCAGACTTGGCGAAGAGGCGTGTGAAGATGCTGGTGAGATTGGGCACGTGGAAACCCCACGCGGACCACATGGACACCACGGCGTATGGGGACCAGGCCAGGATGAACGCCATGCAAATCACAATGGACACCTGACGACGAAACAGAAGAGAACGCCACGTTAATGACACAATTGACCGTTCACAAAGACCCGCCCCCTTTAGTTACTGTTGCTATGTCCGACAAGCCACACCTCTCTCACGCCACATGTTCTCACGCAGTGAAGTATACATCGCGGAACAGAGACGACACTGACTGAGACGGGACATGATGTGAAACAAAGTCTCAACTTTCAAATGTAGTCATTTTGTAATGAAATTTACCCTATAAATACTGTTTTGTGGCTCTTTAATGTGTCTGACAGATCGCTAGAGCCTCAGTTAAAGCCGCTCGTGAACCGATCATCTCTTCCTTCTAGTTCATTTATAGCATCAAATAAACATTTATGAACATCAGAAGGAATGTTGTTTTAACCGTGGAAAGACCCCAGTACACTCCGTTATTCAAAATCAAATCCTCCAACATTAACTCTCCTGACTGCTGTGTCGGACAAAAATGGCGGATTCGGCGGATTACGATTGGTCAGATCGCCTGTCAATCAAACTCCCTGCGAAGAGTGAATTACAGGTTCAAGCGGTATTGTAATTGTTAAGATTATTATTATTATTCCAGTGTAAAACTGATCATCCACACAAAACCATAAGGTCTAGAGACATGACACTGGTAGATCTCAATTTGGGGAGACATTGGCAGATGGAGCTGGATAAATATTCTAATTATGAACTGGATAAATATTCTAATTATGAACTGGATAAATATTCTGATTATGAACTGGATAAATATTCTGATTATGAACTGGATAAATATTCTGCTGCCTGAATCATAATCATACACTGTTGGGTCGTTGGCCAGAGGAGAACTGAGACTGGTTTCTCACGAGGGTTTTTATTTCCATTCTGTCACTGATGGAGTTTTGTTTCTGGCTTTTGTCTTGCTTAGTTTGGGGACATTTAATTTAATATTCAACAATATTATTGATCTCCTGCATTGACACCATTATATGAGAACTGAACTGAGCTGGACGATGACATCACGGTTTTCTCCAGAGCGGCTATATATATATATATAAATTAAATAAATTAATAACTTTTTTACAACAAAAATGACCCATCACTGAACTAACTTAAGCTGGACTGACGCTTCTTCTGGAAACAAACTTTGCTGCATTATTTTCCTGTTATCTCTGTAAAGCTGCTTTAAAACAATCTGTACTGCAAAAAGCACTATATATAATTAAAGATGACTTGAAGGCATGGCCCTGATTGGCCAATAGGGGGCGCCACTGCGATCAAAAACACGACACTCATAGACCGTTTGTCAGAGACTCATGTGTAAGCATACTTAATGAAGTTAACATGGAAAATGTGCTTTACTTTTTAGTGCTTTACTCGTAGTAAACACTTTTACAATGAAATGAGTGTTCCTCTGCTGCCATCTACTGGTTATAATGTTCATTTAGTCATTCTATTCACTAATACAGTCCTTTTCACAGGTTTTGCATTTATTTTTAGACATTATAAAATCCCTATTATAACATTTACAATCACATTTTGTCAAAGTTTATCACTTCATTTTTCCTTAAGTATCAGTTTTGACAATTGTGCCACATTATGATTAATGTGAAACCTGAAAAACATCATCTTTCTCTTTGTCTCTTTCTCTCTCATTTTATTATAACTCTAAAATAAAGAATGAGTGTGTCCAATCTGAATGCTTGTGTATCTCACTCCAACATTACGCTCCTGAACACACAGTAAAGTCAGACTCACGATAGTGACGTCCCTCTCGATCTTGCGTTGTCTGTCGGTCAGGTCGCCCTGCGCTGACATGGCATTGCCTCGCTTCACCGTGTTTATTATAGACACGTACGAGAACAGCATGATCAGCACCGGGACGAAGAAACAGAAGATGAGGATGGAGATGATGTAGGACTTGTGGATGGTGGAATAATTCGCTTTGACCCAGTCGATCTCGCAGGTGCCGTATCCTCGATCTGTCAAACAGCGGGAAAGAAACACTGTTCTACATGCATATATATATGTGTGTGTGTGTGTGTGTGTGTGAGTGAGTGAGTGAGTTTGTGTGTGTGTGTTTGTGTGTGTGAATGTTTGTGTGTATGTTTGTGTGTGTGAGTGAGTGTGTGTGTGTGTGTGTGTGAATGTTTGTGTGTGAGTGAGTGAGTGTGTGTGAGAGTGTGTGTGTGTGTGTGTGTGTATATATCTCCACATGATGTTCTTATGACCTGTGTAACTTCCCCAGCCCAGGATTGGTGCGCCGGACCAGAACAAGGCTCCGATCCAGATGAAAATAACACACACGATCACAGTGGTGTTGGTTATACAGTGAGCTGTGAACAAACACAACAGCAGCTCAAATAAGAACAGACTCGCTCAGGAAAGAGACGTGCAGTTACAGCTGTCATGTAAATGTCCCTGCCTTTACTCGGGAGGCATCCTTTAATGTATCGGGTGATGCTGATGACAGTGAGTGTGTTGATGCTGCCGAGACCAAAAACCAGCGTGAAGAACCCGTCCACCTGAGGAATTAGTGCATAAACACAAGCATGGAATCCAGACTTATAAAACTAGTTCATCTGCAAGAGCTAGAGAGAAATACAGCTGTCAATTCAATCAATTTTTATTAAAAAAAACTATTGTCAATATGAGACAAATATGCATCTTCACCGGCTTTCACTTCTTTTTGAGTCTGAGTTAGTTTCAAACATCTAGTTTTTGTCCTCAGAACAATAATTCAATATACAATAACATTTTTGCAACGTCTCTAACAATTAAACAATAAAACTACTATCCAATAAAACTAAATCCATTTATTTTGGCCTCATAAAAGCATGTGAATGACAGACGTAAAATGATCGGAATTACCTTTGACTGAACTAATGACTAACGACACAATTATGAGACGATTATAACATTAGTTAATGGCATTTTAATGGTGTCTCTTTGAAATGCGAGAATTAATGGCTGTGTTTCTGCTCTGTGTGTGTGTGTGTGTTTGTGTGTGTGTGTGAGAGAGACAGAAACTTCTCCAATCACACCTCCATGTCTCAATGAGACCGTCATTCATCAGCTTTCAGTCCAGAAGCCCTTAATGGGTTTACAATCACACACACACGGACCCTGACCAACACGTTTCCACAGGACGGAATCAGAAAGATCTCACATGCATTATTATATCTGTAAAAACACCATATGATTTTAACACTTCAGCTGTTTTATAATGCGAGTTCATTCATATAGTTATACTAGCTAGCTTATACATCATAAGGTCCAGGGGCCGGTTACATAAACTGATAAACAAGGTAGTCATTAAATTTTTTTCTTTAAGACTGTTCATAACTTTTTTAAGTTAGTTACATAAAAACATATATTGGTCTGATTTGATACCGAAGAGTAAGACTGATAACCAACTGCTTGTTGGTCATACTAGTTTTCTTAAGACACAGTCTTAACATTATGGCAGTGTTTATGAAACTGGCCCCAGATCTCCGGTTTTGAGTCATAAGTGCTTGTTTTCTTTCTCAACTTCTGACAAACTGTTCAAAAGTTATGAGCAAAAATAGCCATTTTTCAGATCCCATGACCTGTAGGTGGCACTGTTCCCAAATTTGGCACGGACCCTCAGATAATGGTTCCGGTGAAGCGTACCGAGTTTCATTTCGATTGATCAAAGTTTGGCCGAGGTACAGCTTCAGATACCAGTTTTGGGTCGACCTCGTTAAGTTCGTAAACACGTAACTTTTGAACAAAGATGAATAAATAAATTCTGTTCAGTTATTTCCATACGGCTCAGTCCAAAGATCATCTGTGCCAATCTACGTAAGAATGGGAGAAGAATTCTTCAAAAAATTTTATACTGTGCTTTTCAAAATGGCCACTACAGAAATGGGTGGAGTCTTAATGTATGATGTACTAAGTTTCATTTTTCTAGAACAAAGGGTTCAAAAGTTATAATTGTTCCGGTAACACTTTATTTTGATGGTCCCTTTTGAAGATTCTGTTGACTATAATTAAATTTGCAACTACATGTCAACTAACTCTCATTAGAGTATTAGCATCTGCAAACTCTTTATTGTGATGCTCCCCTAAAAGACATTCTACTGACTGTAAGTAACTTTGCAAGTACATGTCAACCCTACCAGTTAGTGCTGCACGATTAATCATATCGCAATCGGGATGTCAAGCCTATGCGATTATATGACGCAAAATGCTGCAATTTTATATAAAATAGCCTAAACAAATTAGGGCAATTAACGCAATTAAAGCAGCATCTGTTAATTTTTGTCATCATTTGGCTAGCGTTACATGATCCCGCTCTTATTCATGCAAATGCTTTTAAACTATTCATGCGCGACAAGACAAAAGAGAGCGCGCTGCCTGTGAATGTCCTGACTGTGACTCACAGAAAGACGCGCGCCAGTATCATGCGTACGCACAGACGCGAGCCAGAATACAGTTCTCTTTCGCGCTTGAACCAACAATAACACTCACAATTATGCCAAAATGTCTTTTTGTCAAATATCTTCAAAACATAAGAGCAGTCTTATGATGAACGTAAAGAGTTGTGAGAGAATGAGGCGTGTGTGAGATCCCCGTCTCTGTCAGCAGCGGCTGCTCTTAAAGAGACAGTACAGAGTAGCCACTGATTATCTCTGTCATTAAAGTTAATCAAAGAACAAAGGGAACAGAGAAAACACTCACTGCTCTTGACTAAAGAACTTTTGTCACTTAATAAGGATTAGTCTATATATAATTTAAAATTTATGCAGCACAGACTGTTTGATAACTTTATTCATTTTCTGTATATGCCCTACCTGTTAAGACAGGAAGTTGTTACATTTTTTGAAGCCTAATAAATGTTTAAAAAAAATTGATAGCTTTCAATTGTAATGATGGAATCGCTGTAATGTTTTAAACATTTTTATCCAGACATCAATGGCTTATTGATCATAATAGGTGTTATCAATAATTTAGTTGTTGTTGCTAGTTTGAGTTGAGAAATACACATTTCAGAATTATCACTAATCTGTGTGTGCATTTTCCTTGAGAACCAAGCAAGTTGACTCATGAAACCCTTTGTTTATTATATCGCTATCGCAATATTGACCTCAATAATCGCAATATGACATTTTCCCCAAATCGTGCAGCCCTACTACCAGTCTACTAATACTCTACTCATACTCTAATGAGAGTTAATAGTCATGTAGGTGCAACATTACTTATAGTCAAAGAATGAGTTAAAGGGACCATCAAAATAAAGTGAAACCACTGTTTCTAAAGTGAATTTTTGGCCTGGTGGTGGCGTTGTAGAGTTAGTCCTAGAGACCCCAAAGTTGGTCAAATGACTATTCATTACCATCACTACAAATGTGCCAATTTTCATACAGACTTGTTAATGGCATGTGACGCACAAATGGAGTAATAAGCGCCTGAGTACCTAGAAAAGCGCTATATAAATGTAACAAATTATTATTATTATTATTATTATTAACTTATGCTGATTAATCTATTAGAGGGTTAGACCCTAACCCTTGCTGTAACAAACACACCACCTAATGATCTCACTACCCATAATTCCTGTACCTGGCACGTCCACACAGATGTGATGAGGTATCCGTTGTCCTTGAACACGTTGAAGATCTCGAGGATTCCTCGGGAATATCCGAACACAGAGATGCTGGCGTCGGAGACGGCGAGATTCAGCGTCAGGTAATCGGTGGGCTGGAGGACAGATCTCTGCTTGAAGAGGATGAAGATCACGACACTGTTCCCAAACCACGACAACCAGCCTGGAACACACACACACACACACACACACACACACACACACACACACACACACACACACATACACATACACATACACATACACACACAAACACACACACACACACACACACACACATACACATTACATTATCCAATGATTCTCAAAAAAGAACTGATGTATTATCGGATCCTGAAGACCAACTCCAGCACACAGCAAGAAACATCTCTCTCACACACACACACACACACACACACACACACACACACACACACACTCACACACACACTCACACACAGACATGGGCAGTATTTCAATTAAATGTATTTTAAATATTTAATTACTTTAGTGTATTTTGTAATTTGTATTTTGCAGGTGTGGAAAAAATAAAATGTAGTTTGTAACAAAATATTTTGAGGGAGTGTATTTAGAGTATTTCAAATACTTAAGAAAAATCACCATAGTAAATTATTTTGCCATAGTTCGGTCTGATGTTGGCAATGGCAATGTCCAGGTTAGATGCACGAAAATCACGTGATACCCTGTAGACCGGGCTCCCTCCGAGAAGTAAATGAGTTTTGAACACAGGAGAAGAAGTGGCGCTGCTCCTCTTGAAAACGGCATTAAAGGTGGTATCAGCGATTTCAGGCCCAAAAAAGGCCGAAACATAAATCATCACATTCATCTAATTTTTCCCCATAAGCATGCCGTCCAAAAAACGCGTCTCTGTAGGCAGCCTAGGCTCTGAGATCTGCACACAAAAACAATGAGTTTCACCAACCACCAAAACCTAAATAAACAGTGTTCCAACCAATAGTGATGGGGACGAGACCGCCTATGCGGAGTCCGAGTCAAGACCGAGTCTTTAAAGGGTCGAGTCCGAGTCGAGACCTAGTCCGTTGTTTTTCAAATACAGTCGAGTCCGAGTCAAGACCGAGTCTTTGAGGAAGCAAGTCCGAGTCGAGATTTTGTCTCGACATGTCAGTTTTGATATTCATGATTTAATATCACCCCAGTTAATTATCAACAGTTAGGCCTACAGACTAAGCTAGATTGGGAATTGTTTAGAGGAGCAGTCTTAACGTCTTAATATGGACTATGCTTTTACTAGTGATGGGGACGAGACCGCCTATTCCGAGTCCGAGTCAAGACCGGGTCTTTGAAGGGTCGAGTCCGAGTCGAGACCGAGTCTTTGAAGGGTCGAGTCCGAGTCAAGACCGAGTCTTTGAAGGGTCGAGACCGAGTCAAGACCGAGTCTTTGAAGGGTCGAGTCCGAGTCAAGACCGAGTCTTTGAAGGGTCGAGACCGAGTCAAGACCGAGTCTTTGAAGGGTCGAGACCGAGTCAAGACCGAGTCTTTGAAGGGTCGAGTCCAAGTCAAGACCGAGTCTTTGAAGGGTCGAGTCCGAGTCAAGACCGAGTCTTTGAAGGGTCGAGACCGAGTCAAGACCGAGTCTTTGAAGGGTCGAGTCCGAGTCAAGACCGAGTCTTTGAAGGGTCGAGACCGAGTCAAGACCGAGTCTTTGAAGGGTCGAGTCCGAGTCAAGACCGAGTCTTTGAAGGGTCGAGTCCGAGTCGAGACCGAGTCTTTGAAGGGTTGAGTCCGAGTCCTTGAAGGGTCGAGTCCGAGTCAAGACCGAGTCTTTGAAGGGTCGAGTCCGAGTCAAGACCGAGTCTTTGAAGGGTCGAGTCCGAGTCGAGACCGAGTCTTTGAAGGGTCGAGTCCGAGTCAAGACCGAGTCTTTGAAGGGTCAAGACCGAGTCAAGACCGAGTCTTTGAAGGGTCGAGTCCGAGTCAAGACCGAGTCTTTGAAGGGTCGAGTCCGAGTCAAGACCGAGTCTTTGAAGGGTCGAGACCGAGTCAAGACCGAGTCTTTGAAGGGTCGAGTCTGAGTCAAGACCGAGTCTTTGAAGGGTCGAGACCGAGTCAAGACCGAGTCTTTGAAGGGTCGAGACCGAGTCAAGACCGAGTCTTTGAAGGGTCGAGTCCGAGTCAAGACCGAGTCTTTGAAGGGTCGAGACCGAGTCAAGACCGAGTCTTTGAAGGGTCGAGACCGAGTCAAGACCGAGTCTTTGAAGGGTCGAGTCCGAGTCAAGACCGAGTCTTTGAAGGGTCGAGACCGAGTCAAGACCGAGTCTTTGAAGGGTCGAGTCCGAGTCAAGACCGAGTCTTTGAAGGGTCGAGACCGAGTCAAGACCGAGTCTTTGAAGGGTCGAGTCCGAGTCAAGACCGAGTCTTTGAAGGGTCGAGTCCGAGTCGAGACCGAGTCTTTGAGGGTCGAGTCCGAGTCAAGACCGAGTCTTTGAAGGGTTGAGTCCGAGTCGAGACCGAGTCTTTGAAGGGTCGAGTCCGAGTCAAGACCGAGTCTTTGAAGGGTCGAGTCCGAGTCGAGACCGAGTCTTTGAAGGAACAAGTCCGAGACGAGTCCGAGAAAGCAGAAATCGGTCTCGAGAACCGAGTACTACATCACTACCAACCAATCACCGACAGGGGGTGGGTGTTGTGAGGTTTTGCGCTCGTGCACGGCTGCACGCGAAGTCGTGTGCAGCCTGTCGGGGGTGTTGTCATTCATAAAAGGACATCATAGGCCCTACCTATTATGAAACAGCGCGTCTGTCGTAACTCCACTGAAATCACAGTATAAATGTATTACATATGAGAAATATTGATCGATTTTGTATAAAACTACCACACCATTGATGTGAACTTAGCTATACATGCCATTTATGTCAGAGGGAGCTATTTCAGGCCCTGTAGAGATTTAGCGAAATGCCCATACTTTTTTATTTTGCTACTTCGCCATTTTGAATTTACACATTTATCATATTTGTGTTATTGCTACTATTTGTGTTATTGACCTTTCAGTAATAAAAAAAAGACTTAAGATTATTGTGGGAGTATTTTTGTATTTTCAAAATACTAATTACTTGTATTTTATTTAAATACATTTTTCACATCAGTATTTTGTATTTTATTTTGTTACATTTCATGAGCCAGTATTTGTATTTTGTAACAAAATAGTTTTTGATGTATTTGTGCCCACCTCTGCTCACACACACACATTACTTAATGCAATGATTATCAAAAAAGAACTGATGTATTATCGGATCCTGAAGACCAACTCCATCACACAGCAAGAAACATCTCACACACACACACACACACACACACATATACACACACACACACACATTACATTATGCAATGATTCTCAAAAAAGAACTGATGTATTATCGGATCCTGAAGACCAACTCCAGCACACAGCAAGAAACATCTCACACACACACACACACACACACACACACACACACACACACACACACACACACACACACACACTCACACACACACTCCAGGGTTCCTACAGGTTTCTTCAAGTTAAATTCAAGTCTTTTTAAGACCATTTATATATAAAAAATTAATACCTATTTCACGTCCCTACCAGCAAAGAAAAACAAAACCTTCAACTTGTGTTCATTTATTTTTCAAATGTGGAATGGGTAAAAGATGATAAGCCAAGCAGGTGTGAAAAATAAAAACATTTCAGTAGGCCACAAGAAAGTTTGCCGAACAATGTTAAGTTGTGTTTTAACATTAGCTAGCTACTTATTCTATGCAGGGAATATGGGGAACTGAGAGACCCCTGAACAATAAACATCGAAAATAATAATAATAATCGTGGTTGACAAATGAAACTTTTGAGGAAAAATACAATACGGAGAAGTTACATACAGCAGTGTTAATTTTGACAGCAAATTTAGATTTAGTTTTAGTCTCAGTGTTTTGACTAAAAATATGACAAACTAATTTTAGTCATATTTTAGTCATCTGAATTGTTTTAATTTTAGTCTAGTTTTAGTTGACGAAATACAATAAGATTTTAGTGATTTTTTTTTTTTTTTAGATTTTCGAAATCTACTGTAAACTAAATCTACAGTAGATTTAGTCGACTAAAATATAATGGGTTTAGGTAAATTGTAATGTGTCAATTTAGAATTTCTCTAAAATTTCCAAACCCATATACTCCCGGAGAAAACATATATTAACCTATTAATATGAATGATTTTTAAGTTTCAACAAGCAATACAGATACAGATTTAACTACTGTGACTTAAAAAAAATATATCTTAAAATTAAATAAAACCACTTTCCTAAAGTAAAAGACAGTCTTCTTTTCAATGAATGATATATGCATTTTTTATAACAACTTACATACATAATTCTTTATTCTTTCAAGCAGACAATTATTTGGATGAATTAAATATATAATTAATCCTTATTAAAGCTATTAACAGTAAATGCTTTTCTCTTTTTCTTTTGTTGCTTGATCAAAATTAATGACACAGACCGCATTATGTTTATTGCCACTGTCACTTTAAGACATCGGCTCATGTCCAATGACATGCGGATACGATTGCACTGATGCACACCCGATACAACTGTTTAAGACATAACCGACATAGTTTACATGAATACTCTCCAAACCGGACATTTAGACATAATGTTGTGTGTATTTGTCCATTCAGACACGAAAGAGAGCTCAGTGCAGGTCCCGCGCGCTGTATAGGTGAATATGTGCATGGCTCCACGCTTCGGGTTGGTGCGTGGTTGGTTTACATTTTTAACATTTTATGAGACCGCGGAGTAGATCAGTTAGCCTGGCTCCGCCCTCCTACGCACTTCCGCTCAATTTCATTTTCCTTCAGTACTACGTCTGGGATTGCGCTGTAGACTTTGGTTCTCTTACGAGAGTATCTCTCGTACTGCGTAATATCTTACGCTATGGGGAAACCTCTTTTCCACGAGATATTGAAGCCAAAAATTATCCTTAATTTTGAATTAATGCAAAACGCTGTGCAGCAGCATGCAGACATAGGCAAGACGGCTTGCGTGCCTATTGGCTGCCCTGCGGCAACAGCAGCAGCCTATCGAGAGTGGCCCTGCGTGACACATACCCAATGGGGGCACTTTGCGCCCATTTCGTCACGTCCCGCCAGAAAGGGCGTGGTCCCGCCCTTATAAATACGGCTCGATTAGGCTGGTATACTGATTTTCATCTCTTCAGCGAAGCATCACGCATCGCTGGATCCGGAGTGAGAAGCCGCGCCGTTGAGATAAGCACACAGCGGGACGAGCCTTTGAGTCTGAAGTCGCTGGCATCGCCGCCTTTAGCCGCCGTACCTGCTACGCTTTCCGGCGTCATATCCTTTATTGCAAGTGTGTGTGTGTGTTCGCCGCTGCGACACACATTTTTCCACTGTCTCTCTCTCTCTCCTAAAAGAGCTGCGTCTTTTTCAAGATGCATAGGTCCTGCGGCTCGTGTCGAGCCACACTCAGTGAGGAGGATCGCCATGTCATCTGCGTTTCCTGCCTGGGTGAGGATCATGCGGCTCTCGCTCTCGTCGACGGCGGATGCCATCACTGTGAGCTACTGCCTATGGTGACTCTGAGGACTCGCCTGGCATCCTTCTCAGAGGCTGCACTTCAGCCCGCTGTAGCGCCGCGCCGTAAGAAGCGCCGTGCCCAGCGCGCCCCCGAGCCTTCTCCTGCCCACGAAAGCTCGCCGGTTCGCCCGCCAGCTTCGCCGGCGTCGCTCGAGTCCCTCCCCGACGGACAGCGGCCGCCGCTCGCCGCCGCTTCCGCCATAGAGGTCGACGAAACAGCCGAGGACTGTTCTCTCCTGGCATCAGATAGTGAGGATTGGGCGAGCTCTGTGGACCTCCCCTCTGCTATCCGCGAGCCTTCAGGAAAACGAGCAGGCATTGAATCAGAGCTGATGCGTCTGCTCTCCCAAGCCGTCGACAACCTCGGCCTCGACTGGGAAGCGCCCGCGCAGCCCGCGCGCAACCGACTGGACGGATGCTTCCTCAAGAAGGACCACGCGCCGTCACAATCCAGGCCCGCGCCTTTTCTTCCTGAGCTTCACGAAGAAGTCGCGAGGTCCTGGGGCGCCCCCCTCTCGGCCAGGGTGCGTACTTCTGTCTCAGCTGCATTCTCCACTGTGGACGGTGCGAAAGACAAAGGGTACCTTTCTCTTCCCCCAGTGGAAGCAGCGGTAGCTTCTCATCTCTGCCCGCCCTCTGCTGGACGGCGAGCGCAGACAACGCTACCATCTAAAGCCTGCCGAGTGACGTCAGCCATGCACGGTCGCGCATACACCGCCGCCGGGCAAGCCGCGTCAGCCTTACACACTATGGCCATTCTGCAGATCTTCCAGGCCGACCTTCTCCGAAAAATGGACGAGGAAGGCGCGGAATCGATCAGCGTCGCGGATTTAAGGAGCGCTACGGACCTGGCTCTACGCGCTACAAAGTCCGCTGCACAGGCCATTGGGCGGAACATGGCCTCTCTCACCGTGGCTGAGAGACACCTGTGGTTAACGCTGTCTGAAATGACTGAGGCGGAGCGCTCTGTATTCCTGGACGCGCCCATTTCGTCAGCTGGCCTCTTCGGATCTGCCGTCAAGGATTTCGCGGACAGATTTCAAGAGGTTCAAAAGACATCGCAGGCGATGAAGCACTTCCTCCCGAAGCGCTCGAGTTCCGCAGCAGGTCGCTCTAAACAGCCGCCTGCTCGAAGCTCCCAGCCGCAGCATACACCACCCGCCGCCGCTGCTTCTCAACGCCGCCAGGCCCGAGAACAGAGACCGCGCTCTCGCTCTGCTGGACGCCGCCCCCCTCAGCGCGGGCCCCGGCCGAGGATCGAGATCAAGCCCGAGGTCTCAAAGCCTTCCTAGCCGTGCTAGGAAAGCGACGGTGTTCAAATCCCGCTGCGGCCGGATTTTCACCGAAACGTTTCGCTCGTCCAGTCCCATGCAATGTGACTGTTCCAGTGCACTTAGCAGTCAACAAGCCGGTCCATTTGCCCGCTTGCCTGCACACAAAAGCCGTTTTTACGGCTACCCAGATAAATCCAATAAAGAGTGTATTTTCTGGTGTTCCGGCCACGGCCGATGGTGTTATGAGTGTTGTAAGAATGCCCACGTCTCAGTGCCCATTCCCACACGCAGACACAGCCCACCACAATACAGGGCTAGCACGAATAAAATCGACTCATGTCGATTGTGCAATGAATGTAGTGTACGTGCCCACGACACAGTGCCCACAAACACTACACGAAGCATGTCCCACGGTTTCTGTAAAAACGAAACCAACACATTTTCAGTCGGCGCGAGCCGACAGTGTTCTCAGTGCAGTGAGTGTGCCCGCTATCCCGCGCCCACATTCCCTCACAGACATGCCGAAGCCCACGGGGTTCGTCCCGCTCGCCTTCTCTCCACAATCTGTCAGAGAGAAGCCGAGCGCGGTCGGGCTGCCCGTTGTGATCAGCGCACCCCCCGCCTCGCGCATTGCAAACACAGTGTTTGTTTCTCAGCACACCGGAGCTCTCCGGCCGCCGCTATGCCGCGGCCAGAGCCCAGATTTCATTCTACCTCTAGCTATTCATGCACATGCGTGGGCAAAGCTTCCCGGGGTATCAGAATGGGTGCTGAACACTATAAAAAGAGGCTATTCGCTGCAGTTCGCTCGACGCCCCCGCCGTTGTGCGGCGCGAGTCGAAACGACGGTAAAAAACGAAGTATCTCATCTACTTCGAGCCGAGATAGCGAAACTACTGAGCAAAGGGGCGATAGAACCTTTATCTCAGGCTCAGAGCGAAGGGGGTTTATACAGCAGGTATTTTCTGGTACCCAAAAAAGACGGGGGTCTCAGACCCATTCTAGATCTGCGACAGCTGAACAGAGCGCTCGCGAAGCGCCAGTTCAGAATGATTACAACCAGGAAAATCCTCGCGCAAGTTCGCCGGGAAGACTGGTTTATGTCAATAGATCTGAAAGACGCCTATTTTCAAATACAAATAGCGTCACGTCACAGGCAATTCTTGAGATTCGCCTTCGAGGGCCAGGCATACCAATACAAAGTCCTGCCGTTCGGCCTGTCCCTGGCACCCCGTACATTTACGAAGTGCATGGACGCGGCTCTCGCACCCCTGAGACTCCAGGGCATGCGAATTTTGAACTACTTGGACGATTGGCTGATTCTAGCTCGATCACGATCAGAGCTCATAGAACACAGGGCCACATTACTCGAGCATCTCGAGAATCTGGGTCTCACAGTCAATTGGGCGAAGAGCTCGCTGTTTCCCAGCCAGAAAATTTCTTTTCTGGGAACAGTGCTGGACTCGCTATCCATGACAGCGCGTCTGACGCCAGAGCGCGAACGGGACATTCAGAGCGCCGCGAAATCCTTCCGCCGCGGCTCGGTTGTCCAGCTCAAAAGGTTTCAGAAAATGCTGGGCCTCATGGCCTCAGCAGCTTCAGTGCTCCAGCTGGGTCTGCTTCGCATGCGCCCACTGCAGCTGTGGCTGAAAGCGCGAGTTCCTCCCAGGGCATGGACCGCTGGTCGGTTTCGCCTCCGGGTCGATCTGAAATGCGTTTCAGCTCTGGAACCTTGGAAGATAACCGACTGGTATCAGTCAGGTGTGAGTCTGGGGACTCCCTCGAGTGTGAAGGTGGTGTCCACGGACGCCTCCACCTCGGGATGGGGAGCGCTGCTCGAGGGCAGACCGTTCTTTGGCCAGTGGTCAGAACAGGAAAAGCTCCTACACATAAACTGTCTGGAAATGTTGGCAGTCGACAACGCGCTACGGCGCTTCTGTCCCCAGATAATGGGCCACCACGTCTTGGTCCGGTCGGACAACATGTCAGTGGTGGCATACATAAATCGCCAGGGCGGCACCAAGTCCCGAAACCTTTACAGGCTAACGGAACGCCTCCTGGTCTGGGCTCAGCACAACCTGCTTTCACTGAGAGCGGCGCACGTGCCTGGTCACCTGAATCTGGGACCAGACAGACTGTCCAGAAACAATGTCCCAGCAGGGGAATGGTCGCTGCACCCGCAGACGATCCAACTGCTGTGGGAGACATTCGGCAGAGCGCAAGTGGACCTGTTCGCGTCCCACGAGAACGCTCACTGTCCGAAATATTTCTCCAAGAGCAAGGACGCGCTGGCCCACGTCTGGCCCCGCTGTCCCCTCTATGCTTTTCCCCCCGTCTCGCTCCTGCCTCAAGTGCTGGAACGAATCAGGGAAAATGGATGCCCAGTGCTGCTTGTGGCTCCGCTCTGGACAAACCAGACTTGGTTCCCAGTCCTGATGCGGCTGACCAGCACTGCCCCGTGGCCAGTACCGTTGAGGAAAGACCTCCTCTCTCAGGCCGAGGGCTCGATTTGGCATCCTCGCCCGGAACTATGGTCCCTACATGCATGGGCCATCAACGGGTACCCGCTAGCCTCCCGGAGGGAGTGCTAAACACGATCACGCAGGCAAGGGCCCTGTCTACTAGACGGCTCTATTCCTCGAAATGGTCTGTGTTCTCTGCTTGGTGTCAAGCTCAGCGCTTTTCACCTGTAGACTGCGGGGTCACGGAAGTACTCTCCTTCCTTCAAGAGCTGCTGGATAAGGGCAGGTCCCCATCCACGCTCAAAGTGTACGTGGCGGCCATAGCAGCGTTTATAAAACCTGTGTCTGGCCAGTCACTGGGGAAGAACGACCTAGTCGTGCGATTCCTCAAGGGAGCTCGGAGGCTGAACCCTCCCAGACCTCCTTCAGTCCCGGTGTGGGACCTTTCTACGGTTTTGGAAGCCATGAAAGGTGCCCCGTTCGAGCCACTCCATTTGTCAGACATGAAGCATCTGTCTTTCAAAACGGTGTTCCTTTTGGCTCTCGCTTCAGTGAAGCGCATAGGGGACTTACAAGCGCTTTCGGTAAGCGCGTCATGTATGGAGTTTGGGCCTAATGACTCTAAGGTCATACTCAAACCAAGGCACGGGTACGTGCCCAAATCCCTCAACACACCGTTCAGGGCCCAGGTCATTTCCCTGTGCGCTCTCTCGGTTCATGATGAGGAGAAAGATGCTAGTCTCCTTTGCCCTGTCAGGGCACTGAGAGCTTATGTGTCCCGCTCGTCTGTCTTCAGACAGACCGAGCAGCTCTTTGTTTTGTTTGGCGGACGCTCCAAGGGCCTGGCCGCATCAAAACAGAGCCTATCCAGATGGGTAGTCGACGCCATAGCACTGGCTTACACTTCTAAGGGCCTGCAGTGTCCTTTGGGTGTCAGAGCGCACTCCACAAGAGGCGTGGCCTCATCGTGGGCGTGGTATAGTGGGGTTACCTTGCAAGATATCTGTACGGCCGCGGGCTGGGCCTCGCCGTCTACATTTATAAGGTTTTATAACCTAGAGGTTCCCGCCTTACAAGCCAAGCTTCTGTCGGTTTAGAATTCAGTGCTATCTGCCCCGCAGTGCGGCCCAGATGCTGAGTTTGCCTGTGCATCGCTCACTAAGCGATAGAAACTGCCCCTTGGGTGTTGAATAACCCGTACTATTACCCAGTTCAGGCTGAACACGTTCACCCTGTCTGCGTAAAACACTGTTAACATAACTAGCTCCTGTAGGATGCTATTTTATGGGGAATGACGCTTGCAGCCTCTCTTCTCCGACTCTCTGTGAGTCTATGGTGATTATGCACTATATGAGCCCCGGGCTACTGCCCTTGGGACTTTGGTGTCGGATCCCAGTGCGCACGGCGTTTTGCATTGTGTTCCCCATAGCGTAAGATATTACGCAGTACGAGAGATACTCTCGTAAGAGAACGTACTCGGTTACTAACGTAACCTCGGTTCTCTCTAGAGAGGGAACGAGTACTGCGTATCTTGCCGTGCATACACAGCTCTGGTTCGCTTCGGCGATGAAAACCAGTATACCAGCCTAATCGAGCCGTATTTATAAGGGCGGGACCACGCCCTTTCTGGCGGGACGTGACGAAATGGGCGCAAAGTGCCCCCATTGGGTATGTGTCACGCAGGGCCACTCTCGATAGGCTGCTGCTGTTGCCGCAGGGCAGCCAATAGGCACGCAAGCCGTCTTGCCTATGTCTGCATGCTGCTGCACAGCGTTTTGCATTAATTCAAAATTAAGGATAATTTTTGGCTTCAATATCTCGTGGAAAAGAGGTTTCCCCATAGCGTAAGATATTACGCAGTACTCGTTCCCTCTCTAGAGAGAACCGAGGTTACGTTAGTAACCGAGTACGTTTCCCCATAGCGTAAGATATTACGCAGTACTCGTTCCCTCTCTAGAGAGAACCAAGGTTACGTTAGTAACCGAGTACGTTTTCTCCGATCAATTTTTTACCGGGCAAATCAGCGAACAGAGGGAGTGGCTGAGAACGATGACGTTGATGTCGACTCGTGCGTTATTTTGAGTTGTAGTTCAAAATAAGAAAGATGCGAGCGAAGCCATTCGGTCCGTTGTGGCTGCCGAATATCAAGAAGTTAAAGCCGGAGCAAGAACAATCTTTGCTTAGTTTTGTGTTTATGGCCATCCTCCCACGGGGTTCGGGAAAAGACATATGTCACGACCAAACGTTAGCGATTGGTTATGGCAGATAGAGTGACTCTGGGCAGATCCAATAGTTTTAGACTTCAATAGAATACCCGCCTACAAGGAAGTTAACGCTTGTCAATGGAGCGGTGCCAGACTATGTACAAATGAAATGTACGAGAGTCTGGTAGAACCAGGCTAGTAGATCAGCACGTTACTGTACAAATGTGTGCATCTACCACACACGCAGGACATCAGTTCTGACTGGATCGCTTCCCAGATCGACACTATCTAACATTTTCATCTAGTTTTTATTCGTTAACGAAAATGTAAATAGATTTTCGTCATAGTTTTTGTCATTCAAAACTAGGTTTTATTTAGTTAGCGTCTCGTTTTCGTCAGTAAAAATGTTGAAGAAAAGTTATTATTTTAGTCAATGAAATGAACACTGACATACAACACAACAAGACCCAGACATCAAAATTCAAGACTTTTTAAGGTATTATTTCCATATTCATAAATTCAATGCTATTCATAAATTCACACACACACACACACACACTCACATTACATTATGCAATGATTCTCAAAAAAGAACTGCTGTATTATCGGATCCTGAAGACCAACTCCATCACACAGCAAGAAACATCTCACACACACACACACACACACACACACACACTCACACTCACACACACACACACACACACACACACACACACACACACACACACACTACATTATGCAATGATTCTCAAAAAAGAACTGATGTATTATCGGATCCTGAAGACCAACTCCATCACACAGCAAGAAACATCTCACAGAATGTTCCTGTAATTAGTAATAGTAGTAATTATTAGGTCTAAATCTGGTATCATGACTGTAACGGATGTAATGAATATAGATCAGAGTTTGTGCTCCAGTAATAAACTCGTCCTGATTAACTCTAATGACCCTGACAGACAGACGGATGGATTAGCGGCTCTAATCCACGAGTTCTTCACTACAGTCAGACTGGACAAACATTACCTGGAACAATAACTATAAAATTTCATATGCAACAGGGCTTTTCACTCTTTTACACTCACAGAGCCCCAAATATGATCATCCTCATATCAACATTTAAAACACATCTATAAACACCCAATTTATAATCTGTAATAATATTTTTAAACTTAAATTAGTTTATATTAAATTACATTATTATATATATTTTTCGACTCACTATAGTAATGTACTGTTAAATGTATTATTTATTTGTCAGTTTATTAAATATTATTAATTAATTTAAGTTTTATTTATTTGAATCT
>JAPDVR010000022.1:39836815-39866815 GCA_026230005.1 Gila orcuttii | reverse complement strand
AGCAGATGAAGTTCAGTAACAGCAGATGAAGTACAGTAACAGCAGATGAAGTACAGTAACAGCACATGAAGTTCAGTAACAGCAGATGAAGTACAGTAACAGCAGATGAAGTACAGTAACAGCAGATGAAGTTCAGTAACAGCAGATGAAGTTCAGCAGATTAAGTACAGTAACAGCAGATGAAGTTCAGTAACAGCAGATGAAGTACAGTAACAGCAGATGAAGTTCAGTAACAGCAGATGAAGTTCAGCAGATTAAGTACAGTAACAGCAGATGAAGTTCAGTAACAGCAGATGAAGTACAGTAACAGCACATGAAGTTCAGTAAGAGCAGATGAAGTTCAGTAACAGCAGATGAACTTCAGTAAGAGCAGATGAAGTACAGTAACAGCAGATGACGTTCAGTAACAGCAGATGAAGTTCAGTAACAGCAGATGAAGTACAGTAACAGCAGATGAAGTACAGTAACAGCAGATGAAGTTCAGTAACAGCAGATGAAGTTCAGTAACAGCAGATGAAGTACAGTAACAGCAGATGAAGTTCAGTAACAGCAGATGAAGTACAGTAACAGCAGATGAAGTTCAGTAACAGCAGATGAAGTACAGTAACAGCAGATGAAGTTCAATAACAGCAGATGAAGTTCAGTAACAGCAGAAGAACAGTAACAGCAGATGAAGTTCAGTAACAGCAGATGAAGTACAGTAACAGCAGATGAAGTTCAGTAACAGCAGAAGAAGTACAGTAACAGCAGATGAAGTTCAGTAACAGCAGATGACGTTCAGTAACAGCAGATGAAGTTCAGTAACAGCAGATGAAGTACAGTAACAGCAGATGAAGTACAGTAACAGCAGATGAAGTTCAGTAACAGCAGATGAAGTTCAGTAACAGCAGATGAAGTACAGTAACAGCAGATGAAGTTCAGTAACAGCAGATGAAGTACAGTAACAGCAGATGAAGTTCAGTAACAGCAGATGAAGTACAGTAACAACAGATGAAGTTCAGTAACAGCAGATGAAGTACAGTAACAGCAGATTAAGGATGAAGTTCAGTAACAGCAGATGAAGTACAGTAACAGCAGATGAAGTTCAGTAACAGCAGATGAAGTACAGTAACAGCAGATGAAGTTCAGTAGCAGCAGATTAAGTTCAGTAACAGCAGATGAACTTCAGTAAGAGCAGATGAAGTTCAGTAACAGTAGATGAACTTCAGTATGAGCAGATGAAGTACAGTAACAGCAGATGAAGTTCAGTAACAGCAGATGAAGTTCAGTAACAGCAGATGAAGTACAGTAACAGCAGATGAAGTACAGTAACAGCACATGAAGTTCAGTAACAGCAGATGAAGTACAGTAACAGCAGATGAAGTACAGTAACAGCAGATGAAGTTCAGTAACAGCAGATGAAGTTCAGCAGATTAAGTACAGTAACAGCAGATGAAGTTCAGTAACAGCAGATGAAGTTCAATAACAGCAGATGAAGTACATCCAGAGGCACATCCAGACCTCTGGCCCAAAGTTCAGTAACAGCAGATGAAGTACAGTAACAGCAGATGAAGTACAGTAACAGCAGATGAACTTCAGTAACAGCAGAAGTACAGTAACAGCAGATGAACTTCAGTAACAGCAGATGAAGTTCCGTAACAGCAGATGAAGTTTATTAACAGCAGAAGTTCAGTAAGAGCAGATGAAGTACAGTAACAGCAGATGAAGTACAGTAACAGCAGATGAAGTTTAGTAACAGCAGATGAAGTTCAGTAACAGCAGATGAAGTACAGTAACAGCAGATGAACTTCAGTAACAGCAGAAGTACAGTAACAGCAGATGAAGTTCAGTAACAGCAGATGAAGTACAGTAACAGCAGATGAAGTTCAGTAACAGCAGATGAAGTACAGTAACAGCAGATGAACTTCAGTAACAGCAGAAGTACAGTAACAGCAGATGAAGTTCAGTAACAGCAGATGAAGTACAGTAACAGCAGATGAACTTCAGTAACAGCAGAAGTACAGTAACAGCAGATGAAGTTCAGTAACAGCAGATTAAGTACAGTAACAGCAGATGAAGTACAGTAACAGCACATGAAGTTCAGTAAGAGCAGATGAAGTTCAGTAACAGCAGATGAAGTTCCGTAACAGCAGATGAAGTACAGTAACAGCAGATGAAGTTCAGTAACAGCAGATGAAGTACAGTAACAGCAGATGAAGTTCAGTAACAGCAGATGAAGTTCAGTAACAGCAGATGAAGTACAGTAACAGCAGATGAAGTTCAGTAACAGCAGATGAAGTACAGTAACAGCAGATGAAGTTCAGTAACAGCAGATGAAGTACAGTAACAGCAGATTAAGGATGAAGTTCAGTAACAGCAGATGAAGTACAGTAACAGCAGATGAAGTTCAGTAACAGCAGATGAAGTTCAGTAACAGCAGATGAAGTACAGTAACAGCAGATGAAGTTCAGTAGCAGCAGATTAAGTTCAGTAACAGCAGATGAACTTCAGTAAGAGCAGATGAAGTTCAGTAACAGTAGATGAACTTCAGTATGAGCAGATGAAGTACAGTAACAGCAGATGAAGTTCAGTAACAGGAGATGAAGTTCAGTAACAGCAGATGAAGTACAGTAACAGCAGATGAAGTACAGTAACAGCAGATGAAGTACAGTAACAGCACATGAAGTTCAGTAACAGCAGATGAAGTACAGTAACAGCAGATGAAGTACAGTAACAGCAGATGAAGTTCAGTAACAGCAGATGAAGTTCAGCAGATTAAGTACAGTAACAGCAGATGAAGTTCAGTAACAGCAGATGAAGTTCAATAACAGCAGATGAAGTACATCCAGAGGCACATCCAGACCTCTGGCCCAAAGTTCAGTAACAGCAGATGAAGTTCAGTAACAGCAGATGAAGTACAGTAACAGCAGATGAACTTCAGTAACAGCAGAAGTACAGTAACAGCAGATGAAGTTCAGTAACAGCAGATGAAGTTCAGTAACAGCAGATGAAGTTCCGTAACAGCAGATGAAGTTTATTAACAGCAGAAGTTCAGTAAGAGCAGATGAAGTACAGTAACAGCAGATGAAGTACAGTAACAGCAGATGAAGTACAGTAACAGCAGATGAAGTTTAGTAACAGCAGATGAAGTTCAGTAACAGCAGATGAAGTACAATAACAGCAGATGAACTTCAGTAACAGCAGAAGTACAGTAACAGCAGAAGTACAGTAACAGCAGATGAAGTTCAGTAACAGCAGATGAAGTACAGTAACAGCAGATGAAGTACAGTAACAGCACATGAAGTTCAGTAAGAGCAGATGAAGTTCAGTAACAGCAGATGAACTTCAGTAAGAGCAGATGAAGTACAGTAACAGCATATGACGTCCAGTAACAGCATATGACGTCCAGTAACAGCAGATGAAGTACAGTAACAGCAGATGAAGTACAGTAACAGCAGATGAAGTTCAGTAACAGCAGATGAAGTTCAGTAACAGCAGATGAAGTACAGTAACAGCAGATGAAGTTCAGTAACAGCAGATGAAGTACAGTAACAGCAGACTAAGGATGAAGTTCAGTAACAGCAGATGAAGTTCAGTAACAGCAGATGAAGTACAGTAACAACAGATGAAGTTCAGTAACAGCAGATGAAGTACAGTAACAGCAGATTAAGGATGAAGTTCAGTAACAGCAGATGAAGTACAGTAACAGCAGATGAAGTTCAGTAACAGCAGATGAAGTTCAGTAACAGCAGATGAAGTACAGTAACAGCAGATGAAGTTCAGTAGCAGCAGATTAAGTTCAGTAACAGCAGATGAACTTCAGTAAGAGCAGATGAAGTTCAGTAACAGTAGATGAACTTCAGTATGAGCAGATGAAGTACAGTAACAGCAGATGAAGTTCAGTAACAGCAGATGAAGTTCAGTAACAGCAGATGAAGTACAGTAACAGCAGATGAAGTACAGTAACAGCACATGAAGTTCAGTAACAGCAGATGAAGTACAGTAACAGCAGATGAAGTACAGTAACAGCAGATGAAGTTCAGTAACAGCAGATGAAGTTCAGCAGATTAAGTACAGTAACAGCAGATGAAGTTCAGTAACAGCAGATGAAGTTCAATAACAGCAGATGAAGTACATCCAGAGGCACATCCAGACCTCTGGCCCAAAGTTCAGTAACAGCAGATGAAGTACAGTAACAGCAGATGAACTTCAGTAACAGCAGAAGTACAGTAACAGCAGATGAACTTCAGTAACAGCAGATGAAGTTCAGTAACAGCAGATGAAGTTCCGTAACAGCAGATGAAGTTTATTAACAGCAGAAGTTCAGTAAGAGCAGATGAAGTACAGTAACAGCAGATGAAGTACAGTAACAGCAGATGAAGTACAGTAACAGCAGATGAAGTTTAGTAACAGCAGATGAAGTTCAGTAACAGTAGATGAAGTACAATAACAGCAGATGAACTTCAGTAACAGCAGAAGTACAGTAACAGCAGAAGTACAGTAACAGCAGATGAAGTTCAGTAACAGCAGATGAAGTACAGTAACAGCACATGAAGTTCAGTAAGAGCAGATGAAGTTCAGTAAGAGCAGATGAACTTCAGTAAGAGCAGATGAAGTACAGTAACAGCAGATGACGTTCAGTAACAGCAGATGAAGTTCAGTAACAGCAGATGAAGTACAGTAACAGCAGATGAAGTACAGTAACAGCAGATGAAGTTCAGTAACAGCAGATGAAGTTCAGTAACAGCAGATGAAGTACAGTAACAGCAGATGAAGTTCAGTAACAGCAGATGAAGTACAGTAACAGCAGATGAAGTTCAGTAACAGCAGATGAAGTACAGTAACAACAGATGAAGTTCAGTAACAGCAGATGAAGTACAGTAACAGCAGATTAAGGATGAAGTTCAGTAACAGCAGATGAAGTACAGTAACAGCAGATGAAGTTCAGTAACAGCAGATGAAGTTCAGTAACAGCAGATGAAGTACAGTAACAGCAGATGAAGTTCAGTAGCAGCAGATTAAGTTCAGTAACAGCAGATGAACTTCAGTAAGAGCAGATGAAGTTCAGTAACAGTAGATGAACTTCAGTATGAGCAGATGAAGTACAGTAACAGCAGATGAAGTTCAGTAACAGCAGATGAAGTTCAGTAACAGCAGATGAAGAACAGTAACAGCAGATGAAGTACAGTAACAGCACATGAAGTTCAGTAACAGCAGATGAAGTACAGTAACAGCAGATGAAGTACAGTAACAGCAGATGAAGTTCAGTAACAGCAGATGAAGTTCAGCAGATTAAGTACAGTAACAGCAGATGAAGTTCAGTAACAGCAGATGAAGTTCAATAACAGCAGATGAAGTACATCCAGAGGCACATCCAGACCTCTGGCCCAAAGTTCAGTAACAGCAGATGAAGTACAGTAACAGCAGATGAACTTCAGTAACAGCAGAAGTACAGTAACAGCAGATGAACTTCAGTAACAGCAGATGAAGTTCAGTAACAGCAGATGAAGTTCCGTAACAGCAGATGAAGTTTATTAACAGCAGAAGTTCAGTAAGAGCAGATGAAGTACAGTAACAGCAGATGAAGTACAGTAACAGCAGATGAAGTACAGTAACAGCAGATGAAGTTTAGTAACAGCAGATGAAGTTCAGTAACAGTAGATGAAGTACAATAACAGCAGATGAACTTCAGTAACAGCAGAAGTACAGTAACAGCAGAAGTACAGTAACAGCAGATGAAGTTCAGTAACAGCAGATGAAGTACAGTAACAGCACATGAAGTTCAGTAAGAGCAGATGAAGTTCAGTAACAGCAGATGAACTTCAGTAAGAGCAGATGAAGTACAGTAACAGCAGATGACGTTCAGTAACAGCAGATGAAGTTCAGTAACAGCAGATGAAGTACAGTAACAGCAGATGAAGTACAGTAACAGCAGATGAAGTTCAGTAACAGCAGATGAAGTTCAATAACAGCAGATGAAGTACAGTAACAGCAGATGAAGTTCAGTAACAGCAGATGAAGTACAGTAACAGCAGATGAAGTTCAGTAACAGCAGATGAAGTACAGTAACAGCAGATGAAGTTCAATAACAGCAGATGAAGTTCAGTAACAGCAGAAGAACAGTAACAGCAGATGAAGTTCAGTAACAGCAGATGAAGTACAGTAACAGCAGATGAAGTTCAGTAACAGCAGAAGAAGTACAGTAACAGCAGATGAAGTTCAGTAACAGCAGATGACGTTCAGTAACAGCAGATGAAGTTCAGTAACAGCAGATGAAGTACAGTAACAGCAGATGAAGTACAGTAACAGCAGATGAAGTTCAGTAACAGCAGATGAAGTTCAGTAACAGCAGATGAAGTACAGTAACAGCAGATGAAGTTCAGTAACAGCAGATGAAGTACAGTAACAGCAGATGAAGTTCAGTAACAGCAGATGAAGTACAGTAACAACAGATGAAGTTCAGTAACAGCAGATGAAGTACAGTAACAGCAGATTAAGGATGAAGTTCAGTAACAGCAGATGAAGTACAGTAACAGCAGATGAAGTTCAGTAACAGCAGATGAAGTACAGTAACAGCAGATGAAGTACAGTAACAGCAGATTAAGTTCAGTAACAGCAGATGAACTTCAGTAAGAGCAGATGAAGTTCAGTAACAGTAGATGAACTTCAGTATGAGCAGATGAAGTACAGTAACAGCAGATGAAGTTCAGTAACAGCAGATGAAGTTCAGTAACAGCAGATGAAGTACAGTAACAGCAGATGAAGTACAGTAACAGCACATGAAGTTCAGTAACAGCAGATGAAGTACAGTAACAGCAGATGAAGTACAGTAACAGCAGATGAAGTTCAGTAACAGCAGATGAAGTTCAGCAGATTAAGTACAGTAACAGCAGATGAAGTTCAGTAACAGCAGATGAAGTTCAATAACAGCAGATGAAGTACATCCAGAGGCACATCCAGACCTCTGGCCCAAAGTTCAGTAACAGCAGATGAAGTACAGTAACAGCAGATGAAGTACAGTAACAGCAGATGAACTTCAGTAACAGCAGAAGTACAGTAACAGCAGATGAACTTCAGTAACAGCAGATGAAGTTCCGTAACAGCAGATGAAGTTTATTAACAGCAGAAGTTCAGTAAGAGCAGATGAAGTACAGTAACAGCAGATGAAGTACAGTAACAGCAGATGAAGTTTAGTAACAGCAGATGAAGTTCAGTAACAGCAGATGAAGTACAGTAACAGCAGATGAACTTCAGTAACAGCAGAAGTACAGTAACAGCAGATGAAGTTCAGTAACAGCAGATGAAGTACAGTAACAGCAGATGAAGTTCAGTAACAGCAGATGAAGTACAGTAACAGCAGATGAACTTCAGTAACAGCAGAAGTACAGTAACAGCAGATGAAGTTCAGTAACAGCAGATGAAGTACAGTAACAGGAGATGAACTTCAGTAACAGCAGAAGTACAGTAACAGCAGATGAAGTTCAGTAACAGCAGATTAAGTACAGTAACAGCAGATGAAGTACAGTAACAGCACATGAAGTTCAGTAAGAGCAGATGAAGTTCAGTAACAGCAGATGAAGTTCCGTAACAGCAGATTAAGTTTATTAACAGCAGATGAAGTACAGTAACAGCAGATGAAGTTTAGTAACAGCAGATGAAGTTTAGTAAGAGCAGATGAAGTACAGTAACAGCAGATGAAGTACAGTAACAGCAGATGAAGTTCAGTAACAGCAGATGAAGTACAGTAACAGCAGATGAAGTTCAGTAACAGCAGATGAAGTTCAGTAACAGCAGATGAAATACAGTAACAGCAGATGAAGTACAGTAACAGCACATGAAGTTCAGTAACAGCAGATGAAGTTCAGTAACAGCAGATGAAGTACAGTAACAGCTGATGAAGTTCAGTAACAGCAGATGAAGTTCAGTAACAGCAGATGAAGTACAGTAACAGCAGATGAAGTTCAGTAACAGCAGATGAAGTTTAGTAACAGCACTAGATCTGGCATATAGTAAATCACTGATGTCTGGACCACAAGTAGTGATGCTGCTGGTTATTTACAGTAACACAAATATAGGAACCATATTTTTCAATATCTATGACTGATATTGTGACAGAAATAAGTCTTCCTCCTTTTGTTTGATTTGGTCTGTTCTTGGCAGCGAGTGCTCCTGGGCTTTGAACCACTTTAACACAGTTTTTTGTTCTAAAGCCACTTTTAATAGAACCAATTTGTTTAAGAATAGTGAAAAAGTGAGTCAGAACTGACAACAAAATTAAGTCAACATGAAACAGTATATGCAACTAATTTTACCAGAAATGGGCTTCCACATCAGAGATAAATTGAAAATATATATTTTTTCAATTTTCTGAAGACATACAGTTATATACATACATTCAGAACACAAACAGCAGTGTCAGAACAGCAGATTTTGGTAGTTTGCAGGTAAGAGTTTTCACATGAGGTGCGTGAGTCCAGATCAATGCATGTAATCTGCCATCAGCTGTAAATAACCTCCTAAGAGGATTGAGCGTGTCGGATATTCACCATAATTACGAGACAAAAGCCATAGCATAAATTAAAGCCATAGTGAACTGTTTCAGTCTATGGTGTTTAAAACATTCAGCTTGAGAATGTATTCCTGAATGAATGAGAGTATTAACAGACGGGGACGACACATGCAGTACATGTTAGCAATGTTAATTCATGTTAACATGTTGAAACATACTAATGTGATAGAAACATGCCAACGTGTTTAATCATGTTAACGTAATGCTAATTCATAGTAACAATGTGCTAATTGACGCTAGAAACATGCTAACAGTGAGTTCAATTTAGCTAAATACGTTAAAACAGCAGATGATGTTAATGTGTAAAATCATGCTAGAAATTATTCATGTTAGCAACATACTAAAATGTTAAAAACATGCTAATGTGTTAAATTATGTGAGCAACATATAACATGCTAACAATGTGCTAATTCATGCCAGAAAAATTATAATGTACTAAATGAACATTAGCAATTAAAATATGCTAGTAATGTTTTAAATTATGCAAGATACATGCTAAATCATGTTAAAAATGGTCATCATGTTAGCCTATATGCCATTACCAAATATGCTAGCACCATGCTAAAACATGCTAATGTGTGAAATAATGCTAGGAATGTGCTAATTCATGCTATAAACATGTTCATGTTAAATCATGCTAAAATATGATTGAGCGACATGAGCTGCTTTCTGAGTCTTTAACCACTTTCAAGAAACGGCTAAAGACGCATCAACACTTGACTCATTAATACTCCAATCTATTAAGAGTTGACTGTTGAATATTTCTTCTGAAGTGTTTGCGGATGCTATAATTCTCACTTCAACTCCAATCTAGAATATCACACGCTGCAGTGAAATCAGTCAGAACCTTTAATTAAGAGTTTAATCAGAATAAAACACATCAGATCAAAAGATGAAGACAAAGATTCTTTATTTACAAAACCCAATAAAGCGCAGGAAACACAAAACAGCCCATCTGAGCTCAAACTACATAAAAACTGTAAATAAAAAGAGAATTACAAGGTGGAAAATAAAAGATCCAAATGAAAGCAAACCGGTTCTGGAATATTTCAGCTCTCAGATCAGGTCAGCCACTGAAAAACAAGTCAATAAACCATGAATATCTCAACATTTATAATCTTGCACTCTTTTTTTTTTTTTTTAATAATGCCTTTATTCATGTCACAAATAACTTATATAAAATTGTACCAGCAATCATAGAATAAATAAATTAAATAAAAAATATGTATAAAAATAAAATAAAAAAAACACGCCAGAGGGAAAAAAATCCCATTTATATGAGGTTTAACAATGAGAGTTTTTTTTTTTTTTTTTAAGTATTTCATAGATTTTTTTGTTTTTTGTGTCCAACCAAGGAACATGAAAAATTGTCAACCAAAAAAATAAAATAAAACTTGGACAAGGATTCTTAACTAAAAATTAGCACTTTTGCATGTTTTTTTTTATCATCATCATTTTCGGTCATCACAAAAATGTTTGATTTGTTTTACTTATTTAAAAATAGTCACTTGTGCTGCTCGTGGTCAAAATGATCAGGAGACGAATTTCCTCTAGTGGAAGCGTTTGGAACTGCAGCCGAACAAACTCTCACTGAACGCTCATTTTTGGAGATATCAGGCTCAAATTTGGAACAACTGTGGCACACAAATCAAATGGCTTTGATTTTCTCACAGTTTTAGAGTAAAACATGTTTTTGAAAATATTTATTTCATATAAATATTGAAAATAGCCTTTTTGTGCATTTCTCATAAACGTAAAATTCTGTGACTTTTTAAAAAATGTTACACTCAGCAATAATCTGCCAAGTGTCGTCTTAGTCGTAAATCTGGAATGCTTTAGAGCAGAGACTTAAGTTTGATGATTTATTATTCAGGTCTATGCTCAAAAAGTGAATAAATGGATTATAAATTCAACATATATATAATTTAGTACCGTAAAATCCCCTAAAAAGACAAAATATTAAATAAAAAAACATTTCAATAAAATAAAAAAAAGGGTTAAAAAAGGGCACCAGAGGGTTAACTAAAATGTACATACTGAATCGGAGTTAGTGTTGTGGTAAATAAAAACAATATTAAATGTGTCATCAATAATAATAATTCCTTTTATTGAGACATTATGATGATGATAACGCCCCCTTGGTTAAAGTGAGGAATAAGCTGAAGAGATGATGATGTAAGACTCACCGTTCATGGGCATCTCGTCGATCTGAGTGGAATAGTACTGCTCAATATCTCGTAGGATACGGATGTCGTCATTCTTCACGAAGTTGATGGCCACACCCTTCCTGCCGTAACGACCCGATCGACCAATCCTGACGAGACACGAGAATTCAGACACGTTAACATCTGATGTCATCACATCCGTATTACAGCATCACCGAGATACTGCTATTTTATTAAAAGTTTGAATTAGTTTTTATATTTTTCTAGTTTTAGTCATTTTGTTGTGTTTTGTCATTTTTTATTTTTAATGTCTGTATATTTTGTTTTTTTTAAATTAGTTTTAATTATTTTAGAATGTGGGGTATTTTGAGCTAAAACTTCACACACACACACACACACACACACTGGGGACATCAGAGACTTATTTTACAGCTTGTGAAAAGGGCATTATACCACCCCTTTAAAAGTAGCATGGATTCTGATTGGCTGTCAGCTGGAAAAAAATTATATTATATAGTTATTTAAACAATATCGTTTTACTGTGTCATTATCAATATAGTTGTGATGTGGAATTTAGAATGATTTTTAAAACTACATCTTTATTGTCCTTGATGTGAACAGGCCTTTAAGTTTTATTTTGAGTCACTTTTTTTTTTAATGCTTTGGTTTTAGTTAACTAAAGTAACCCTAGATGTTAAAAACACTCAAATGTGGTTAAAATCTCATTAAAACTTGACGTTTCAGTCTTAACTGCAAGACCAGAACCTAAGCAATGTACACAATATGAACATCATCGTACACTGAGTCTATAGCGAGCGAGTTAATTCTTGCTCACTACTGTGAGACTAAGATGTGTGTGTGTGTGAGTGAGAGAGAGAGAGAGTGTGTACCTGTGGATGTACAGCTCTCTGTTGTTGGGAAGATCGTAGTTAATGATGAGAGAAACCTGAGGCACATCCAGACCTCTGGCCCAAACGTCTGTGGAGATCAACACTCGACTGCACACAAGAAACACACACACACAATTTCAAACACTTGTGACAAATCTCCTTCCACTGAACACTGTATTAAAGGACGCAACGACAGATCTTTCCTTCCATATTGTGACGTACATCTGAGTATAACGGATAATGGAAAATTTCTTAAAAATGTAAGGCAGGGATTTGTTCTGTGTATCAGTTGTTGATTGATGTTTAGATGTGGGCGTGGCTCTCAGTGTATGCAGATGAACGTGAGCTTGAGGGGCGGGGCTCGGTTCTGTGCATCGGTTGTTGATTTGATGTTGAGATGTGGGCGTGGCTCTGTTTATGCAGATGAACGTGAGCTTGAGGGGCGGGGCTCGGTTCCGTGCATCGGTTGTTGATTTGATGTTTAGATGTGGGCGTGGCTCTCAGTGTATGCAGATGAACGTGAGCTTGAGGGGCGGGGCTCGGTTCCGTGCATCGGTTGTTGATTTGATGTTGAGATGTGGGCGTGGCTCTGTTTATGCAGATGAACGTGAGCTTGAGGGGCGGGGCTCGGTTCTGTGCATCGGTTGTTGATTTGATGTTGAGATGTGGGCGTGGCTCTGTTTATGCAGATGAACGTGAGCTTGAGGGGCGGGGCTCGGTTCCGTGCATCGGTTGTTGATTTGATGTTTAGATGTGGGCGTGGCTCTCAGTGTATGCAGATGAACGTGAGCTTGAGGGGCGGGGCTCGGTTCCGTGCATCGGTTGTTGATTTGATGTTGAGATGTGGGCGTGGCTCTGTTTATGCAGATGAACGTGAGCTTGAGGGGCGGGGCTCGGTTCCGTGCATCGGTTGTTGATTTGATGTTGAGATGTGGGCGTGGCTCTGTTTATGCAGATGAACGTGAGCTTGAGGGGCGGGGCTCGGTTCCGTGCATCGGTTGTTGATTAGGTGTTAAGATGTGGGAGTGGCTCGCAATGTATGCAGAAAAGCATAAGATTGAGGGGCGGGGCTTGGTTCTGTGCATCAGTTGATGATTGGATGTTGAGAAGTGGGTATGGCTCTCAGTGTATGCAGATGAGCATGAGGGGCGGAGCTTAAGTGCACTAAATGATTGGAGGATCCAGCATACGTCACTAGAGAGAAGACTGACGCTTCACTGGAAGATCCAGTTACGACATTCTGATTAAACATTACAAGATATTTTAAAAACGTAACATACACGGATGAAATGTTCTGTAAGATCTATAGCAGTGTGAGTTTACCTGGCTCCAGATCTGAACTCCTTCATAATGGACTCTCTCTCTTTCTGTGGCATGTCTCCATGCATCGACGACACGGTGAAGTTCGCCTCCCTCATCTTCTCCGTCAGCCAGTCCACCTGAAACACACGGCAGAAGTTAAACCCAAACACGAGACGTCGTGACTACATTTCCAAACTGATTAATCAGCTTTGTCTAGTTAGACTACAAATAAACACTACAGGTCAAAAGTCTGGATCTTTTAATGTTTCTGAAAGAGTCTCTACCGCTCACTAAGGCTGTATTTATGTGACCAAAAATACCATAAATCAGTGAAATATTACAAAGTAAATCAGCTGTTTTCTATGTGAATATATAGTAAAGTGTAATTTATTCAAAAGCTGAATTTTCAGCATCATTACTCCAGTCTTCAGTGTCACATGATCCTTCAGAAATCACTATAATATGATGATTTGATGCTCAAGAAACATTTATGATTATTATCAATGTTGAAAACAGTTCATATTTTTGTGGAAACCGTCATATACTAATTTAAAATTTTAAAGTAAGATTTAAAAAATAAAAAGTAAATCAAAACTTTTATTCATCAAGGGCGCATTAAATTGATCAAAAAGTGACAGTGAAGACATTTATAATGTTATTTAAGATTCTATTTTAAATAAATGCTGATGAACATTGTTTATCAAAGAATCCTGAAAAATAAAATGTTTCACGGTTTCCACAAAAATTACATTTTACAATATATTTTCTAGTGATGCACCGATGAGAAAATTGTGGCCGATACCGATATTAATATTGCTGTTTATGGCCGATACTGATATTTACCGATGTCGATATCTCTGTATAGAAAACACATTTTTATGATAATCAAATAAAGAGCTATTTTCCAATATTTTAAAACTTTTGTAATTTATTTTCAGAAATGACTGATATTGGGCACCTTTACCTGTGTGCAAAATAGGTCATCAGGTTTCCAGAAGAAAAAATAAATATTTATATAAAAATTAATTTTTATAAAGGATACAAGTGTGTCCTGAATTCACACTATGAATGAGCCAACCCTGAGTATTCTCAATAAACATCTAACTCACTTGAGACCAAGTCACTGTATTCTGTTAACATTGTACAACAGTTCAAAACTTTAAAGTACAGTACTGTCCTACTAAGGCAAAAGACCTTAACTTCTATTTTATAGCACAATGTTATGATAACACTTAAAATGTAATCAATATTAACCCTATTAGACTCACTATGATAAAAATGGCTTCACATGTATAAACAAGAAGTTGAAGTAGTGAGAATAGTTGGAATGTCCTGTATGAACAAAATGACGGAGTATGTTTTTATGTTTCCACTGTTCGATCTCGCCCGCGCCTCTCTCTCTCTCTCTCACACGCGCGCGCCACACACACACACACACACACACACACACACACACAACATATTCCAGCATTGCAATCTTGACGTCGCAGACAGTTCATAATAGTCACAGAGCTTCAGAGCTAAGGCAGGGCTACAGATTAGGTGTCCCTAAAGAACTAACGTTATCTAACCGTTAGTAGTTCCGCATTGTAATGGATTTGCTTTCTTGTCGGTTGTTTGACATGGATTTTAACCAGGGTTCAACAAAAGGTAGGCTTTAAATTACTACATTCCCGCTGCTGGTGTATAATGGGTGTGTCGTTGCGGCTCCAACTGACCAACTCGCGTAGTTTTCAGTCAGTGGACTGTCATTGACAGGCGAGAGCTAGCATTTTATTTCAGTAGTAGCCTACATGTAGCCTTACGGGCTGTGAATTAAGATATCCTACAAGCCTGCTCTAATGCAGCGCTTGTTAGTAGATAAGTTGTTGATTATGGCTCAAAACGTGTTTGTGTCTAGTTTGTGAAGTAGCATCGCTAGCTAAAGGCTACCGCTAGCTATTACTGGATTTTAAAGATTATCTTTTTTATGCACCCGTGTCGTGTGTCATTCTTACCTTGATCATTTTCATCATCATTTCCCCCCGAGAGTATGCCATTATTCAGTAATCTAACAAAAGCAATCACTGTGAAACATGTAACTTACATGTGTGTCTGAGGTGATTTAATTGCTACATCATAACCCCGTAACTCCAGCGTGACAATACTTTGATGGTCGGTCAGAACAAGGCAGAGTGCCGTAACTTACACCTCCAGCACCTGCTTCAGCACATTATGTGTGTAATGTATGCGCTCGTGCAAAAACAACATCCCCGCCCCCACACTCACATCTAGCTACACACACGTCAAATACACAGGAATGATTATCGGCCTGTTCACATCGGCCCTATTTTGACATCGGAACGATACCGATGTGTAAAAAATTGACCATATCGGCCGATATTATATCGGCGGCCGATATATCGTGCATCACTAATATTTTCCACATAAGAACAGCTCTTTAAAACGTAATAGACAATTTTTACTGCATTTTTGAATAATTCCAAACTTGACCGGTAATGTAGTTTTGTGCATGAAAACAATGTAACAGCACAGTCCTCACTAAACAGGAAAAAGTCCTGCATTACAAATACTGCTGAAGATTGGATGTTGTTAGATATTTTGATGACTATAGTGATGCTGATCCACACACACTCATCTAACCGTGAGCGTAGTGTGTTTAGCCAGCTGACCTTGCGTTTGGTGTTGCAGAAGATGACGGCCTGTGTGATGGTCAGTGTGTCGTACAGGTCACACAGTGTGTCAAACTTCCACTCCTCTCGCTCCACGGCCACGAAAAACTGCTTTATACCCTCCAGTGTCAATTCATCACTGCAGAGACAAGCAAACATCAACTCAACATGACGTTTGTGCTCACAGATGACACACGGACACAATATTTTAACTTCACCCCATTTATGTTGACATTCAATTCACGTTCATATAGTGCTTTTCACAATACACATCGTTTCAAAGCAGCTTTACAGAAAATGCACGAGTTCATATTAGAATTGACAGTGATCTGTCAGAGGAAACTAAGTTATGACTTTGTATATGTACATTTCTGAAATACATAACTTAGTTTCCTCATTAAATTATTACATTGTTTAAATACATTTTTAAACAATGTAATAATTTAATGCAGAAACAATGAGCTCATTGAAGTAATGAATACTTGCGTTAACAAATGATTATGACATTTAGATAATATAGCATTGGTGCATGTTGAGGCATTCATATAGTTAAAACAAATCTGTTGTTAACCCTGTAAAACCCTGTTATTGAACTGAACTGACTTCAGCTGAATAATAACAGTTGACTTTAGAGCTACTTTACAGCGGAACTGAATTCTATTTGCATCACTGATGATTATAGAAATAAAGGTGAGTTGTAAAGCCTGCCATATGAAATGTCCAAAAACATTGTTGAAATGGAACCTTTAGACAGAAGAAAACTGTTTTTTGTAAGGCATCATATACATCAGGCTTTTATGGCTCATATAGTCTGATATAGTGAGAATATGGAGGAATAAAAAAATATATATATATATTCAGACTCAAACTAAGCAAAAATACGTCGTTTGCTGCAGATGCTGATATTTATATGCACAAAAAGTGATGAAATTCTGATGCTTGTAATGTAAATCAGCCCTTTATAGCAGATACTTATATAAAATGCATATAAATATCAATATCTCCCAATATGTCTTTATGATCTGTAGTTTTAAAACATATAATGCAATACAACGATGATTGAGAGATGAACAAATAAACCTTCCTCAAAAGCCTGATGATCATATTTGATACTCATGATTTTTCTAATAAATGATGATTATAATCAATAAACCTGCTTCAGTCCAGCTGAAATATTACTGAGCATTTAGAGGCGTGTATTAAATATAATACAGTAGTTTTAAAGAGTTGCATCTTTTTTTTTCACACTTGGTTTGGTATTTACTCATCGAATGGAATCATATTCAGACATTAAGTGTGATTTCCGTTAGATTCATTATGAATGAGCTCAAGCGTCTCACCGTTTGACCAGAATGCGTATGGGGTCGGTCATGAACTTGTTGGTCATCTCGAGGATCTCGTGTGGCAGCGTGGCGCTGATCAGACACACCTGAGTGGCGGGCGGCAGGTATCGGTACACGTCGTAAATCTGTTCCTTAAAACCTGCAAAAGCAAAAGTCAGAGTCACACGAGAGCTGAAACAGGTTTACATGCATCAGGAAGTATTGCATGACACGTTACCCTTGTTAAGCATTTCATCCGCTTCATCCAACACCAGCATCTTAATGGCACGAGTCCTCAAACTCCTCCTGCGGATCATGTCTGACAGAGAAAACATTTACGCTAGGAATCATGAACATTAACAGGATCTTCTCTTTTGAAATAAGATTATGTACGGTGAGAAAGACATTGAGTCACATTACCATAGGACTGCACACATTTACATATCAACATCCATTGAGCATTTAAACACCTAGCGGGGGGGTGTCTGCTCATTTCAGCCAATCATAAGAGCTCATGGAGATACAGAAGTCTTAAAGGTACAGTAGGAAAAACTGTTTGATTATAAGGGTCAAAGAGGATGGAAAATGGTCATTGGTGCTTAAAATAAATTATATTCAATAAGATTATTGATTTAAATGCACTGACACTATCAGATGGGAACAAAATTTGAACTGAATAATGACAATAACTTTGCAGCATCAACAAAGTTATTAAACTGAATGAACACTGAATTGTTGTGATGGAGCGGATCACAAAACTCACGGTTCGGATCATTTATGGTTTTTGAGCCACGGATCGAATCATTTTTCGAATCGGCAGATATAAATATATATATGGTAAAGTTCAAACATTATTTAAAACAAGTGAATGGTCAGTAATAAAATAAGGACACATACACAAATTACAAGCAGAGATGAATACTAAATAAAGTTACAAAGTCTAACAGTAGTATTCAGGTACAGAAATACTATTAAAAGTATTACTATTAAAACTAGCCGGAAGCTAGTTATTTTATTCGATAAAGTTAAATATGGATATATTTCTTACACGAACGCATCATTTCGCTTCAGAAGGCCTTTATTAACCCCCCGGAGCAGTGTGGAGCACTTTTATCACGGTTGGATAGGCTTTAATGGACTTTCAAAAATATATAAGTGTTCGTCTGAAAGAAGAATGTCGTATACACCTAGGATGGCTTCCGGGTGAGTAAATCATTCGCTAATTTTAATTTTTTGGTGGACTATTCCTTTAATTATAAGTGAAGAATGAATGTTAAACTCACCGAACACTCGGCCAGGCGTTCCTGCCACCACATGCTGACCGTAGTCCAGCTTTCTGATGTCCTCGCCCACGTTTGTGCCTCCGATACAGGAATGACACTGAACATTCATGTAGTCACCCAACGCCAGAAGCACCTGCACAACATCATGTCAGACACGCAAGATTAATAACAAAAACAAATAATGTGTTTTAGAAATCTTGACTTTACCTTCTGGATCTGTCCTGCTAACTCTCTGGTCGGAGCCAAAATCAGCGCTTGAGTCTCTCGAACCTGTTTAAAGAAAAAAGGGGCAAAAAATTGCTTGTGATGAAGAAAAAAATAATTAATTACTAGAACTATAACATACTTTAAAGTCCCCCTGTGGTGAAAATCCAGCTTTTAATGTTGTTTATATGTGTATGTGGTGTTTTTAATATGCTTTAAGACAAACCATGTGTAAATTCATAAGTCGACAGCATTGCTGAGTATTTTCTCCTTAAAACTACAGTGAACCAAAGACAGTCTCAAAAACACGCTTTGAAATCGCTGGTGTTTCTGACGTCACAAACTACCTTGTAACCAATCAGATCAACGTGTGATCGTCAACGAGTGGATCTCTGAGTGAGTGAGTGGAGGCGGGGCTCATTTGCATATTCATAGAACCGCGCATACTAAATGAGGCAAGGGTGTCGAGTTACATTCAAGATATTTTAAGACATGAAGACATTTTGGTGATCAAAGATGAGTTTTAAGGGATACAATTATTGCCTACAGGGGGACTTTAAATATAAACCTAATTTAAATGACAAAAAGCTGTAGTAGTATAGCAATGATACTAAAAATACTGGATTGTAAGGGAAAAGCGGATCAGAACTAAAAGAGCAACGCACCTGGATATCCAAACACTGCAGCACTGAGATACAGAACGTGGCTGTTTTACCGGTTCCAGACTGAGACCTGGAGAACAGACAAATTACGTTAGTCAATGTACATCACATTAACGAACAAAAGTTTATTTTATCTACTTCTCCATGATTTCTCTACAACACTTACTGGGCAATGACGTCTCTTCCCTTGATGATCTGTTTGATGGCTCGCTGCTGGATGGCTGATGGCTTCTCAAAACCTAAAAGCAGTAAAACAACCATTAAAATAACTATTTAAGGTATTTAGACACTAGCATGAAAGTAACCAACATCCCACAATATACAGTAAGACTATACGTATTAAACTGGGGTGTAACAATACATAGAGATATGGATTGATATATCAAACAAATGACTGACACGATGCATCATGTAAAAAATCGATAGCTAAACATTTTTTTTAAAGAGACACCTTTATTTTGACAATCTTTTACTAAATAATTTGTATAACTTTAATATTATAAATCTACATTTAATTTATACAGTGTTATTATACACTTGATTACTTTAATTTCTGTGCAACTGAAAACTTCTTAGACCTACCAGAAAAACACTGATTATTTCGTTTGAGTCCTTGTTTTACTGTATTTATTTATGGTATTGCTTGCAATTTGGTTACCTATTGAAAATATGAGGAATCGAATCGTAATCATATAACTGAATTTTGTTTAGGTATCGGCAAATATCGTATAGTTGGCTGTGAGAAACGATATCATATTGTGATGAACCATCCGATTTACCCCAGTATAAAAAATCATAAGTAACTTTGTTTGTGCAAGAATATAAATTCATTCTAATCTCTCATTGCTTTACACACAAACACATATCATAGACTTGAACACACACACATATAAATAACACAACAATGTCTACTGACTGAACTAGTTGAGTTTATACAGTAACGTTAATCTGATGCAATGGGCAATCTATTAAAACACCACAATCGCCTCAGTTACTAATCAACATGATAAAGTAAAGGAACCGGTATTATTATGATTATTTAAAGGGCCAGTTATTGTTTAATGTAATATTCGTGTATTGATCAGTACCGCTCGCGTAGATCTTCTCTTACTTCCGAATAAATCTCATATGGAGCTCTATAACCTGATATGTCGTGAATTTTAGCAGTAATTAATGATTAATTAAGCGTTTTTACCGTACGCGTAGATCCCGCGCAGTAAATCTTCCCTCAGGCCCATCGTGTCGAAAGTAGGAGTCACATCCACCTCTTCACTCGTTTCAAACTCGATTTTAGTCATATCTTCTTCCTTCATGAGCCTCTTCCTCACGGGAACTGCGGCGGCGGCCATAATTATGAGTGATTCTTAATATAAATTACAGGTTAAAATATGAAAGCGCGTCTTTGCGCGTACACAGGCCGAACGGAAGAGTCGCGTGTGTCGCAGCTGTGACGCACAATGCATGAGACGCGTGATGATGACGTTATCCTGACTGTCCCCGCCCACTACTTAGATTACAGATCCGAAACCGCTCCCTATCCACTATATAGTGCACTCAAATGCCAACTATATAGGGAGTGAGTGAATGAGTGAATGAGTGAGCGGTTTCGGTCGCAGCTATGTATCCCATTTCACATTCGCTTAAAGGGACAGTTCACTCCAAAAATGTTAATTCTATCATAATTTACTCACCCACAAGTTGTTACAAACCTGTATGAATTTCTTTCTTCTGCTGAACAATAAGAAAGATATTTAAAGAATGTTTGTAATGGACCCCGTCGACTTCCATAGTATTTTTTATTTTTATCATGCTATGGAAGTCAATGGTGCCCCACAACTGTTTAGTTACAAACAATCTTCAAAATATCTTCCTTTGTGTTCAGTAAAAGAAAGAAGGGATGAATAAACAATGAAAATGTATTTTTTTTGGGTGAACTATACCTTTAAACACAGTAAACGTGCAAATAATATATTTCTATAGTTTAGTGGCCTTAATTTACAATGCTGTGCTGTTTTATGTGTTATTGTTCAGTAAAAATGGCAACAACAAAAACTTTCAAAATGTCACATTAGCCAATTTTAACATTATCTTCTGCCACATGAAATGAGATAAAGGAGCTTGACACTATACGGACTAATCAAATCAACACATTTCTTCTACCATGAAGAATTTGACTTTGAAACCACATTTAAAGAATGTAATGTTATAATTTACACTTAAAGTCCCCCTGTAGTCAATAATTGTATCCCTTAAAACTCATCTTTGGTCACCAAAATTACCTATTTAGGCATTTTTTCCTGAAAAAAAATTCTTCATGTCTTAAAATTGAATGTAACTCGACATCCTTCCCTCATTTAGTATGCGCGGTTCTATGAATATGCAAATGATCCCCGCCTCCACTCACTCACTCACTCAGAGATCCACTCGTTGACGATCACACGTTGATCTGATTGGTTACAAGGTAGTTTGTGACGTCAGAAACACCAGCGATTTCAAAGCGTGTTTTTGAGACTGTCTTTGGTTCACTGCAGTTTTAAGCAGAAAATACTCAGCAATGCTGTCGACTTATGAATTTACACATGGTTTGTCTTAAAGCATATTAAAAACACCACATACACATATAAACAACATTAAAAGTTGTTTTTTAGCTTTAAGGTTCTATCCATTTAGACACTGGGTCAAAGCACATTTATTTCTATGGCACTTTAAATTGATCATTTCAAAGCACCTTCACAGAAATTCACAGGAAAATAACAGTTAATGTGTCAAAACTCATTAATTAAAGGAGCTCTACGAAAAACAATAGTGTCATTATTCAGCTCGATTCAGTTCATATTTTTGAGTGCAGTCAGATTGATGTTTATGAATGTTGATGGTCTTACAACCTGAGAACTCTTTCTATATCTAGATGTTTTCCTTTAGAATTTCCATCACTTTTAATCTAGTTTTGCATGATTTTTCTAGTCATTCATAATTACTGCAAGGGATTTCTAACATTTATTTTTTGAGAATCAAACTCAAAGCACATTATTTCCTGCACACTTTTTCAATGGCGTTGGTTCCAGAAGTATTTTTCCCATTCCCTTTTCACCACAGGGATTTAAAAAAAAGCTTTGTTATAAGAGACGAATTGAACCAATCAGCTATGAGAATCACAACAACAAAGTAAGATTTGAAGCAAAAAAGTATTTGACAATCTGACATAAACACAAGGTATGAGACTGATTTTAGCAGCTTAAGTTAAGTAAAGAATTATTCCACTTTAAAAAAAAGGGTTTCAAAGTGCAAGTTTTTGAAAACAATACCATTAGTCCCAAATATGTGAAAATGGTGACGTCATGCACGTGTGATATCGCTTGTGTATATATATATATACATACACAAGTGCTGTCAAATCAATTAATCTCATCTAACATTAGTTTAACAAATATATTTACACAAAAACTTTTGTTAGATGCAACTAATCGATTTTACAGCACTTTTATATATTATATGCTTTTTTTCCTACTCAGATTGGTGTAATTCTCCGTACAGCATCATGGGTAATGTAGTTCTCAGGAATTGAGCTGTAAAACAGGATTATTAAAAAATAAGCAGAGTTAATGTTGGCTGACGGATTCAGCGGAAGCAAATCCCCTCGATTAACAATCTCGTAACTCAGTCGGTCTGTCTTTAAAGGTTTACGAGTTATCGTGAATAATCAACTTCCCTATTGAGAAAATGAACGTTTTTATTTCCAGACCCAGACTGTTACACTTCAGCACAATTTAGAATACATTTCCATGGGAATCAGAGTTTTCACATTCCCTTTCCAAACTAATTTTCCCTCATTAAATCTGATTATTTTAGAATGGAAAATCTACACCATGATCATGCAAATTCAGACGTTTTGTTTTGCAATGAAACAAGACAAAGCAAGTCCCGCTCTAGACTCAGGTTTATTATGGGATGTTCCAACGAGAAACAGAGAAACACACAGTCCGATAGGGAATGAAGATCTGTACACAACCAGCGTGCGGTTTACTGGTCCTTGAGCTCCTTCAGCCTCTTGATGGCAGATTTAACCGTGACGGCTGACGTTGTGCTGTGGAAGAGACAGAGAGAGACGTCAGATTATTTAAACATTAGATGAAGCTTTGATTAGGAATGGCATTCGCTCTTACTTGTATGTCCAGGCGCCGCCAGCCACAGTTTTCATGCAGGATCCACAATGCCAGATACCAACAGCCTTTCTCTTCATCTTAGTCTGAACACACAAACAAACAACTGAACATTCATATTTGTATGTAACATAGCAGTGTTTATTCTGAATGATTTACAGGTGCACATCATCATTATAGTTTTAATAATGTTGAATCAGAATAAGTTCCTCTTGCAGCATCTCTTCTTTTCCCCAATGACAAGGCAAAATATTGGTAATATTGATAAATATTGGTAACCTAAATAATATAAGAAAGCTATTAATTTAAAAAACATTTATTTTATATTTCCGACAAAGATGCGTCATATATCCTACCACTCTGCGCTCTGAGATCTGGGACACAATAGAGACAGTCATTCTCTTTCTAATATCTTCATGTTTTCTCCTGATGCTGTAAAAGTTCTGAAGAGTGAGTTTTATCTTCCGCAGGTCGAGATATTTACGCTACGTTGGATTTTGTGCTGCCAAAAGCACTCAAGCGTGAGTGAAATGCAAATAAACTTGAAGTCCCTTAGCATAATAACAAACACAAACCAGGGCTCTCAAGTTTTATCAAAAGTTTAGAGTGAGATTTAGGGGAGGAGCCACCCAAATATTTGCAGCAGCGGTCCCTCGACCCAAACAAATTCGCTTCAATTTGTGCTAGCAGTTCAATTTTGCCTATTGTTCATAATTGACCAGCACAAATGGAAATTATAACAATTGTTAAATCTGATAAAAAGACAAATTCATCCAAATAAAATAAATAGTTATTTAAAAAATACAAATTTATTGAAAAATAAAAATAAATTTGACCCCAAACAAGCCAACTGAACATCAGTGCTCAATGTACATAACATTGTGTCATAACAACTTGCCCTGAGCATGCATGTCAAGACCCAAACCGGTCACCTTTACAGGGGTCATCGGACGCCCATTTTCCACAAGTTGGTATGATTCTTTTGGGTCTTCATGTAAAGTTTGTAACATACTTTGGTTAAAATTTCTCAATGGTTGTGTAAAACAACACCCTTTTTACCTCTTCAAAAACAGCTCTGTTCACAGTGACCCGTTTCAGTGCATGTCTCTTTAAATGATAATGAGCAACAACTTTTTGGCTTTTTGAGGATTAAAAAAAAGTCAATGGTTTTTTTCATTGCATGGTGATTGTGTCCACACACTGCAAAGACACATTTATTTGCAAATACCATATAAAAGTTTATTTTGCATCCGATGAACCCTTTAAAAGCGGTTGGAGAGTTTTTGAATGCATCAAAAATAATTTAGCATGAATTTGGCTATACTCCTCAACATCAGCTCTCACTGTCTTTGATCACAGGCAAGAGATATCGTCCAGGAATCGTAAAATCAAAATGCTAAAAAAAATAAAAATAAATGAAGATGTCCGCAAAACGCATTCATCAGATCGTGCTCTTTCAACTTCCATTCCGTGTGTGCGCGTGTTGTCTAGTAACGAACGTGCTTGCAGCGGGAACACATAATTTACCCGGAAACAACTAATTCTAATTTCTGATTGGCTGGTAGCTAGCATTTAACTCTGTATAACTCGAGACAGATGCTATGAACTCGGCAGAGAACTTCCCTCCGTTTGCCTGCACCTCGTCCATTAATTGTATAGCGGGACAAGTTCCCTTACTCCTCAGCGTGAGAAACACAAGGTGTGGCGTGTGAGCGTGTGAAAGGGTTGAAATGCGTGTGTCTCACGCCCAATGCGTGAGACTTGAGAGCCCTGACAAACGGTGTTAAATAGAATTTGATGTGCAAGCAAAAAGATATCAGGCCTATTATACTCGCATTTTTACTGCAGTAAAGTAATAAAAAAAGCGCTGTAGGACAAATTAAAAGTGAACCAACGGAAGAAACGTTTATAATCCCCTGCGAAAACGTGCGAGACGCGAGTGAAGACTTGGGGAGAAAAGAAAAAGAAAAAAAAAAAGATATTCCACGTCTAATGGAATATTTTTAAATTCGCTGATAATCGGGTGTCCAGATTGCAGAAACATAATACAAAGCCAACAAAGATTACATTTATGGGCTCACGTGACGTACCGCGAATCCAAATGTTTCCATTGATGCAATGTAACATTTAAACAAAGCTTTGCGCTTCACTCGTGTCGTAATATTCACGTAAAAACAAATATGTTTTGGCGAGTCAGTGCCGGTGATGCGGTCGTCAAGTTTCACGGTTTACACACGACTGATCTCACCTTCCCACAGAAAGAACAGGTGTATTTGGCATGTTGGCTGATCTCAATCTTCTTCACCATCTTCCTGAGGGACGCACCGTAACGGGTGCCGTACTTCCCCACAATCCCCACCTTCTTGGTGCGCTTGGCCTGACGAGGAATCAGAAACTTTGATCAATATGAGATACCTCACAGACACTTCAATAAATGAGATACTTTACACAGGACACATTTTAATAAATATGGGATACTTCACAGATATTTCAATAAATATGAGATACTTTACATAACACGTTTCAATAAATATATTGAAAAATACTTTAAATAAAACATTTAAAAAAATAAATAGGACACATTTGGATCAGAGAATTTCATAAAAGCTGTTGATTTGCAGAAATGACTGGAGTGTGTGTAGAATCACTGAACTAATGCTTCAACTTTAAATAAACACATTTATATAAGAGATGTGCAGCAATATGAGGCTAGCATCATCTCAGTGTTTAGAGGAAAAGTTTGTTTTACTTCAGAAAATACACCAGACTTCACATCCGAGTTAATGACACGAACTAAAGCAACTTCTACACTAGATTATATTCATCTCTGATAACCAAACAACACTAATAATCAACTTTACACTCCTCAAACTATCTGCTGTTATGACTATAAACATCACGCCAAACTACATCTCACTTACATGTTAAAAAAGAAGCGATTTCTCTAAACTGAATCGCTAAAGTCACTGTTTTCACACAATCATTCGACTGGGATTCAGAGCCGCGACTCACTGACACTAACAGCGCATCAGAATAACATTTAAAGACGTTAACATCGTCTACTTCGACATATACAGCAGAGATCGTGTTTAATTCACTCTTCCAAACACTGAGTAATGAGAAATGGCAGTTATATGAGAGCGATAGAGAAGATGTTTGAAGATTACTCTCTCGGGCCACAAACACTCACCATTTTAGCAGAAGAGGTGCGGATCCAAAAGAGGCCGAGCAACTGCGCATGCGCGATTTACCAGCGCTGACGGTGAGGCATTATGGGATACCGGAGGACCAACTCCAGCAAGCAGCCAGAAACACCGCACAGAATGTTATTATTATAATGTGCGATAATGTGTTAGGTTAATACAAAATCATCCAGGAAATATCCAGCAATAGCTTTTAAATATAGAATATATTCGCTTGTGTGTGAGTCTGTGTATATGTGTGCGTCATTTATTTTTAAAAGTATAATTTCCTTATAATATACATATAAATTATATTATATAGTTTATTATATGTATATATATATATATATATAGCATTATATTATAATCATAATTATATATAAAATAACATATTATATATTTACAAAATATTATTTTATCAAATATTATATACAAAAAATAATACAATGTTAAAAAAATATTTGTGTACAATAATAAAAAAGTATATACTATAAATATAATTTTATATAAACTAAATAATTTTATTGTATACAATAATATATTATTGTATAATTATAAATGTAAATATATAATTATAACTATATATTTGTATAAAATTATTATAATTATAATTTTCAAATTAATTATAATAATTAATAAAATAATTGTAGGTACATGTCACTATGATTTTATGCTGCTTCAGTAAAAGTATTGTAGAAATATAGTACAACACAACACAGAAATCAGAAGAAAATATCTATATTTATTTAGTTGGCTTTAATCACTGAACTTCAAAAGTTCCGACATGCAAATCTAACATATTAATCTGTAAACATGATTTAGAGTGAAAAATTGGCAGCATTTCTAGAGGAAACTCCTGAGGAACAATCAGAGGAAAATACTGACAGAACTACATCACTAATTCAAAATCATTTCACAAATAAATCCTTTCATCCAGAGAGACTTCAAATCTCTCTCAGAAACTCAAGATCTTCCGTCGCAAACACACACAACCATTCAAATATGAAGATTCACATTAATGAAGGAAATATTACAACAAAGCCAGTTGTTAAAACTAACAAATACAAGACAAAGGCACAAGCACTAAAACAATAACACATTAATCTCTTTAATATTGAGTTATTTCATGATGAAAGTACTTCATGAACACTAATGTCAGTGTGTCACATGATGGGGTCAGAGGTCAGGGTTGTGAACACTAGCGCCCCCTGCTGGAGAGGTGTTGTATGGGTCAGGGGTCAGGGTTGAGAACACTAGTGCCCCCTGCTGGAGAGGTGTTGTATGGGTCAGGGGTCGGGGTTGTGAACACTAGCGCCCCCTGCTGGAGAGGTGTTGTATGGGTCAGGGGTCGGGGTTGAGAACACTAGCGCCCCCTGCTGGAGAGGTGTTGTATGGGTCAGGGGTCGGGGTTGAGAACACTAGTGCCCCCTGCTGGAGAGGTGTTGTATGGGTCAGGGGCCGGGGTTGAGAACACTAGCGCCCCCTGCTGGAGAGGTGTTGTATGGGTCAGGGGTCGGGGTTGAGAACACTAGCGCCCCCTGCTGGAGAGGTGTTGTATGGGTCAGGGGTCGGGGTTGAGAACACTAGCGCCCCCTGCTGGAGAGGTGTTGTATGGGTCAGGGGTCAGGGTTGAGAACACTAGCGCCCCCTGCTGGAGAGGTGTTGTATGGGTCAGGGGTCGGGGTTGAGAACACTAGCGCCCCCTGCTGGAGAGGTGTTGTATGGGTCAGGGGTCAGGGTTGAGAACACTAGTGCCCCCTGCTGGAGAGGTGTTGTATGGGTCAGGGGTCAGGGTTGTGAACACTAGCGCCCCCTGCTGGAGAGGTGTTGTATGGGTCAGGGGTCAGGGTTGAGAACACTAGTGCCCCCTGCTGGAGAGGTGTTGTATGGGTCAGGGGTCGGGGTTGTGAACACTAGTGCCCCCTGCTGGAGAGGTGTTGTATGGGTCAGGGGTCGGGGTTGAGAACACTAGCGCCCCCTGCTGGAGAGGTGTTGTATGGGTCAGGGGTCAGGGTTGAGAACACTAGCGCCCCCTGCTGGAGAGGTGTTGTATGGGTCAGGGGTCGGGGTTGAGAACACTAGTGCCCCCTGCTGGAGAGGTGTTGTATGGGTCAGGGGTCGGGGTTGTGAACACTAGCGCCCCCTGCTGGAGAGGTGTTGTATGGGTCAGGGGTCGGGGTTGAGAACACTAGTGCCCCCTGCTGGAGAGGTGTTGTATGGGTCAGGGGTCGGGGTTGAGAACACTAGTGCCCCTGCTGGAGAGGTGTTGTATGGGTCAGGGGTCGGGGTTGAGAACACTAGCGCCCCCAGCTGGAGAGGTGTTGTATGGGTCAGGGGTCGGGGTTGAGAACACTAGCGCCCCCAGCTGGAGAGGTGTTGTATGGGTCAGAGGTCAGGGTTGAGAACACTAGCGCCCCCAGCTGGAGAGGTGTTGTATGGGTCAGGGGTCGGGGTTGAGAACACTAGCGCCCCCAGCTGGAGAGGTTTTGTATGGGTCAGGGGTCAGGGTTGAGAACACTAGTGCCCCCTGCTGGAGAGGTGTTGTATGGGTCAGGGTTGAGAACACTAGTGCCCCCTGCTGGAGAGGTGTTGTATGGGTCAGGGGTCGGGGTTGTGAACACTAGCGCCCCCTGCTGGAGAGGTGTTGTATGGGTCAGGGGTCGGGGTTGAGAGCACTAGCGCCTCCTGCTGGAGAGGTGTTGTATGGGTCAGGGGTCAGGGTTGAGAACACTAGTGCCCCCTGCTGGAGAGGTGTTGTATGGGTCAGGGGTCAGGGTTGTGAACACTAGCGCCCCCTGCTGGAGAGGTGTTGTATGGGTCAGGGGTCAGGGTTGAGAACACTAGCGCCCCCTGCTGGAGAGGTGTTGTATGGGTCAGGGGTCGGGGTTGAGAACACTAGCGCCCCCTGCTGGAGAGGTGTTGTATGGGTCAGGGGTCGGGGTTGAGAACACTAGCGCCCCCTGCTGGAGAGGTGTTGTATGGGTCAGGGGTCAGGGTTGAGAACACTAGCGCCTCCTGCTGGAGAGGTGTTGTATGGGTCAGGGGTCAGGGTTGTGAACACTAGCGCCCCCTGCTGGAGAGGTGTTGTATGGGTCAGGGGTCGGGGTTGAGAACACTAGCGCCCCCTGCTGGAGAGGTGTTGTATGGGTCAGGGGTCAGGGTTGAGAACACTAGCGCCCCCAGCTGGAGAGGTGTTGTATGGGTCAGGGGTCGGGGTTGAGAACACTAGCGCCCCCAGCTGGAGAGGTTTTGTATGGGTCAGGGGTCAGGGTTGAGAACACTAGTGCCCCCTGCTGGAGAGGTGTTGTATGGGTCAGGGTTGAGAACACTAGTGCCCCCTGCTGGAGAGGTGTTGTATGGGTCAGGGGTCGGGGTTGTGAACACTAGCGCCCCCTGCTGGAGAGGTGTTGTATGGGTCAGGGGTCGGGGTTGTGAACACTAGCGCCCCCTGCTGGAGAGGTGTTGTATGGGTCAGGGGTCGGGGTTGAGAACACTAGCGCCCCCTGCTGGAGAGGTGTTGTATGGGTCAGGGGTCGGGGTTGAGAGCACTAGCGCCCCCTGCTGGAGAGGTGTTGTATGGGTCAGGGGTCAGGGTTGAGAACACTAGTGC
>JAPDVR010000022.1:39826815-39834315 GCA_026230005.1 Gila orcuttii | reverse complement strand
GCATCAGAAACACACACTCACACGCATCAGAAACACACACACACACAAAACACAACAGAAACACACACACACACACACATCAGAAACACACCAGAAACAGAAACACACACATCAGAAACACACACACACACACACACTCACACGCATCAGAAACACACACTCACACGCATCAGAAACACACACACACACAAAACACAACAGAAACACACACACACACACACACACATCAGAAACACACCAGAAACAGAAACACACACACACACACACACACACATCAGAAACACACACACACCAGAAACAAACACACACACCAGAAACAAACACACACACACACACACAGGTGAATCTCTCACTCGAAGTCGGTGTGTGTCTTGAGTTCGGTGACGGGACTGAACGACATGACCTTCTTCTTCATGCCGATCACACACGCCGTATCCGCAGCGTTCGCAAACACACGGCCTGCAACACACACATCGTTTATTATCCAGTCCATGTGTGCTTTTAGCACTTTATTCGTTTTTTTTTATACATTTAAATTTAACTGTAATTTATACTCATTTTACTTTCAGTAATTTTGTTATATGCTTTCATCAATTTTTATTATTTTTCATAAAATATTTATACTTATTGCTGTTTTAGTAGTTTTGTTATCATTTTATTCGTTTTTTTTAACTTCCATTTAAAATTTAATTTTTTGGGTTAGGGTTAATTTTATTTCAATTTTTGTACTTATGTTATTTTTAAGTTTGTGCTTTTATTATTATTTTAATATTTCTATTTAGCTGTAATTTTTATTTAATTTAGTTTTAGTCATTTTGTTGTTTTTATAATGTTATTAGTTCTTTAAAAATATTTCTATTTAGTTGTAATTTATATTTCGGATTTTGTAATTTTGTTATGCGCTTTATAATTTAACATTTGTTAATATTTCTATTTAGCTCTAATTTCTATTTATTTCAGTTTTTGTAATTGCGTGTTTTAAAATATTTTATTCTGTTTTTTAAACTTCCATTTAGCTCTATTTATTTATTTCAGTTTTTGTAATTTTGTGTGATTTGATAATTGTTATTTTTTTACGTGCTTTTATTATCATTTTAATATTTCTATTTAGCTGTAATTTTTATTTAATTCAGTTTTAGTACATTTTCTGTGCTTTTATAATTGTATTAATTAAAAAAAAATTATATTTCAGTTTTTGTCATTTTATTTTGCATTTTATATTTTTTATATTTCTATTTAGCTGTAATTTTTATTTATTGATTTCAGTTTATGAAATTGCATGTGTATTTATCTTTATTTTTGTTTTTTAATATTTCTATTAAGCTGTAATATAAATTGGACATTTTTAGCAATTGCTATCTGTTTTTATATTTAGTTAAGGTTTAATAAAGGCAACATTTCTAATATTCATTTAAGTTTAAGTCAAAGTTTTTTTTTTATCTCTTGACTTTATTTCAGCCCATTCCTAGTGTTCAGTTCCTCACCCTGCCTGTAGGAGTCCCTCGTCTTCTCCGTCAGCCACAGCACAGACTTCACTCCCAGTTTAGTGCCAAAGTTCCTGTCGAACGGCGTGGGAACGCCACCCTGAACACACAGAACACATTACCAACAGCCTCATCCCTGCGGTCACGAGTCACCGGTCACATGACCTCTCACCTGCTGCAGGTGACCCAGCACGTTGACCCTGCAGTCGAACACACCTTTGCCCTCGGCGGAGTACAGGTTGTGGATGAAGTCAGTGGTGTAGTGCTTGTGGCACTTCTCATTCCTGCAGAGAACAGCATCAGTCCTCACACAACCCGTTCATCATGCTCATCATCATCAGTGTCGAGAGTAACTCATTACAAGTAACTCGAGTTATGTAATCAGATTACTTTTTCAAATAAGTAACGCAAGTTACTTTGTTTTCCAATTTATTGACTGACAGCTCTCCTGTCCTCACGTTGAGACAAGTCGAAGTGCAGAGGCGTGAGAAAAGATTAACGCTAACGTAACGCATTACTTTTCTAAAAAAGTAACTAAGTACCACAATTAGTTACTTTTCAAGGGAGTAACGCAATATTGTAATGCATTACTTTTCAAAGTAACTTCCCCAACCCTGATTACACTGAAACACTGCGAGCGTTACCTCAGAACGAGTCCTCTCTGAATATCATTCTTCATTTTATCGGTCAAATGCTCCACGTTTGTCTGTAAAATCAATATCACAATATTCACATAGAAAACAGCCATTTTAAATTATAATATTATTTTGTGATTTTTACTGTATTTTTAAATATTTATTATTTTATTAATTATTAAGTATTAATTAAATAAATTCAGCTTTGATCAGATTAATAAATTGCACTTTTCTATACATTCACATAGAAAACATTTACTTTAAATTATAATAATATTCCACTATTTGTACTGTATTTTTGATAATGTAAACACGCCTCAAGCTCGTGGATGTTGAACGGCTCCTCGTAGATGTAGACGGCGTCTGCGCCCACGGCGATGCCGGTGGTGGTTGCTAGGTAACCGCAGTATCCGCCCATCGTCTCCACGATGAAGACGCGGCGCTTCGTTCCCGACGCAGACTGCTTGATTTTGTCGCAGCTCTGAGAAACAGACACACACACTGTTACAGACACAAACACAGACACAAACACACACACACACACACACACACACAGTTACAGACACAATCACTGTTATAGACACACACACACTGTTACAGACACAAACACCAACACACACACACACACAGGTACAGACAAACCATTACACACACACACACAAAGGTACAGACACAAACCATTACACACACACACACAGTTACAGACACAAACACTGTTATAGACACACAAACACACACACACACTGTTACAGACACAAACACTGTTACAGACACAAACACACACACACACAGTTACAGACACAAACACTGTTATAGACACACACAAACAAACACACACTGTTACAGACACAAACACACACACACACACACACACACACACACACACAGTTACAGACACACACACACCGTTACAGACACAAACACCGTTACAGACACACACACACACACACACACACACACAGGATCGCAGCGAGCTGATCGGGTCGAGTGAGTCTCACCTCCATGGCGGCGTTCACCGCGGTGTCTGCGCCCAAACTGAAGTCTGTGCCGGGAACGTTGTTGCTGATCGTCGCCGGGATCACACACATCGGGATACAGAGTTCATCGTAGCGACCGCGAGCTTCAACCAGCTGAAGGACTCCTTCATACGCCTGCAGGAGAGAGCAGATACTCAACACACACACACTCACTCACTCACTGACTGACACACACTCACACACACACACTCACTGACTGACACACTAACTAACTGACACACACTCACTGACTGACACACACACACACACTCACTGACACACTCTCACTGACTGACACACTAACTAACTGACACACACTCACTGACTGACACACACACACACTCACTGACACACTCTCACTGACTGACACACTAACACACTCACTGACACACACACACTCACTCACTCACTGATACATACACACACACACTCACTGACACTCACTGACACACACTCACTCACTCACTCACTCACTCACTCACTCACTCACTCACTCACTCACTCACACACTCACACACTCACTCACTCACTCACTCACTCACTCACTCACTCACTCACTCACTCACTCACTCACTCACTCACTCACTCACTCACACACTCACACACTCACACACTCACTCACTCACTCACTCACTCACTCACTCACTCACACACTCACACACTCACTCACTCACTCACTCACACACTCACACACTCACTCACTCACACACTCACTCACTCACTCACTCACACACTCACACACTCACTCACACACTCACTCACATTTATTTACATTTATTCATTTAGCTGACGCTTTTATCCAAAGCGACTTACAATTGCTATATGTCAGAGGTTGCACGCCTCTGGAGCAATTAGGGGTTAAGTGTCTTGCTCAGGGACACATTGGTGTCTCACAGTGGATTCGAACCCGGGTCTCTCACACCGAAGGCATGTGTCTTATCCCCACACACTCACTGACACTCACTCACTGACATTCACTCACTGATAAAAAAAACACTCACTCACACACACAAACACACTCACTGAGACACTCACTGACACACTCACTCACACGACACACACTCACTCACTGAGACACACACACACACTCACACACTCACTCACACACTCACTGACACACACACACTCACTGAGACACACACACACACTGAGACACACACACACACTGAGACACACACACACACTCACACACACACACTCACTCACTCACTGACACACTCACTGACAAACAAACACACACACACTCCCTCACTGACACACACATTCACTGACTCACTGGCACTGACTCACTGGCACTCACTCACTGGCACTCACTCACTGGCACTCACTCACTGGCACTGACTCACTGGCACTCACTCACTGGCACTCACTCACTGGCACTCACTCACTGGCACTCACTCACTGGCACTCACTCACTGGCACTCACTCACTGGCACTCACTCACTGGCACTCACTCACTGGCACTCACTCACTGGCACTCACTCACTGGCACTGACTCACTGGCACTCACTCACTGGCACTCACTCACTGGCACTGACTCACTGGCACTCACTCACTGGCACTGACTCACTGGCACTCACTCACTGGCACTGACTCACTGGCACTCACTCACTGGCACTCACTCACTGGCACTCACTCACTGGCACTCACTCACTGGCACTCACTCACTGGCACTGACTCACTGGCACTCACTCACTGGCACTGACTCACTGGCACTCACTCACTGGCACTCACTCACTGGCACTCACTCACTGGCACTCACTCACTGGCACTCACTGGCACTCACACACACAGTACCTCAAATCCACCAATCACCAGCAGCGACTGAATGCCGAATTTGCCAATGTTCTCCACGATTCTCTCCATGCAGGAGTTGGGAAGAGTTCTAAACACATATAACACATCAATAAATGAATAAAAAACTCCAACAATTGAAAAACAGTAAAAACAATAACTTTGTGGATTCTAACAGTAATTATTTGAGGAGGTTAAGATATAAATTCTCCAGCGATCTCAGCCAATCAAAGTTTAGGTGATGTTTAATATACAGATATGGGGAGCCAGATGAACCAATGAGATCATACAGTGGGCGGGGCTAGTGTGATTGACAGCAGCATGTGGTTTGTTTGGATCCTGGATGATGTTTGATTTGTTAACAAACAAGTATTCATTACTTCAATAAGCTCCTTGTTTCTACATTAAATTATTACATTGTTTAAATTAATACCTTGTTTGCTAATTGTGTTTTTGTATATGTGCATTTCTGAAATACATAACATAGACAGTTTCCTCTGATAACAGATCACTGTAAATTATAATGTGGACTCATGCTTTTTCTGTAAAGTTGCTTTGAAATGATGTGTATTGTGAAAAGCGCTGTACAAATGAATGTGAATTGAATTGATGGATTATCCCAGTGAACTGACCGTTTGGTGCCCAGCAGTGACCCTCCCTGACCCGTCCATCCCGCCACATCGTGCCAGTGAACCTCCGTCAGCTGCAGGAACACTAGCGTCAGTCCATCACATGATTAGTGTTGGCAAAAGTACCGACTTCGGTACCATTTTAAAAATGTGTCGCTTTGAGCGCTGTTGAGCGGAATCATAAACGCCTCTGATTGGCCGTTGTGTTCACGAGCTCATCGGATATGTCTGTGATTGGCTACAATGATCAGCGCACCTGAGCGCTCGCGTGTGCCGCATTTCCATCACCCTTCAAATTTCGCAAATTGAAATTGCGAATTGAAAATCCGCCCAATGGAAATACGTCAATTTTGCAAAAACTCCCATTTATCGCAAAAAAGTTTTTACGCTCACATGAGGAGGTTTTTCAGGCAATTCGAAAAATAAATCTTTCGCAAAACTGGAATGGAAACAGTTTTTGCGCATTTACAGTCACATGACGTAGATGTGTGGTTTGTTTGGACAGAATGTGAGAGAGTTCTTTATTAAACTCACAAAAGACAAAAGAATTACAGGAATACTGGATTCTAAGCCACAAAGAAATGCCACAATTATTTGATCTTGAAGCAGATTTGAGGGAGAAACGCCGAGAAACTCCTCGCTCACAGTATAAGGGACTTTCCTTGCCATTAATGCTGTGTTAACACGCCTACGACTCCTTCCCTTAATAATAATGTCTAGTGCGGTCACTGCGGTGACTGAAATATATATACAAACATCCACTGCCATGATTTTTGTAATGATTATTGCGAGAGGAAAAAATTACATTTTAGTTGCATAGCATCGGTTAATGGAAACGCCGTCATTTCGCAAAAGTTTTTTATCAAAATATACAAAATATAGCAAAAGTTTGCGCAAATCTGTAATGGAAACACGGCTACTGATGTAGATTAACAACATGTTTTTGAAGCGCTGATGATTGTAGCCAATCACAGACATATCTGATGAGCTCGTGAACAACGGCCAATCAGAGGCGTTTACGACTCCGCTCAACGCGTCACATTTTTTAAAGTGTTAAAGTGACAGCGCATGGTTCGTGGGCAAAATGAAAACGTACTGACATGAAAATTTAATAATCTCACCATAAATGCATTTAATTAAATTATACTACTACTTTTCACATTCATTGTATTTAAAAACTTTAAGCCCAGGGTAATTAAAGCAAGAAAAACTACACAATACTTCAACAACGCGACATTATGGACGGCACTCGTCTCTTCGTAGAGGTGGAAAAACAAGTTCTTTGTGACCAACAATATTTCTTGTAAAAAAAGATTTAAATGCAAAAGAAATGGTATGAGAGAGCTGTTTTGGTCAATTGTATTCATTTAGTTTTAATTTTAAATGTTTGCGATGTTAACATAAGTACATGTTTAAATGTTTTGCCACTGGCTTGGGCAACTTAACATATAAATCTATATAGAAGTAGGCATAATGCATTGAATAATACGTTTTTTAAATGTATTGAGTTTAAACATGAATACGTCAGTGTAAAAAAAGAGTGTAGACCTTTAACTACCTATATGCTGAAACTTTTTTATATTATTTTATAAAAGATGCTGATAATAAAAATAGTAATTTGAAATAAAAAATAGAGAATAAATGTTGTGTTTGTGGTACAGCCGTAGATCAGTTGCGCATTGCAAACGCAGCGTATGTGAAAGCACAATAGCGCGCGCAGTCCTGAGTAGAGAGAGTCCCGCCGCACACACTGAGTAGAGAGAGTCCCGCCGCACACACTGAGTAGAGAGAGTCCCGCCGCACACACTGAGTAGAGAGAGTCCCGCCGCACACACTGAGTAGAGAGAGTCCCGCCGCACACACTGAGTAGAGAGAGTCCCGCCGCACACACTGAGTAGAGAGAGTCCCGCCGCACACACTGAGTAGAGAGAGTCCCGCCGCA
>JAPDVR010000022.1:39799315-39821815 GCA_026230005.1 Gila orcuttii | reverse complement strand
CTGAAATCAGTAAATCACAGTAAATATCAGGTGTTTTTCCAGTCAAAATAAAGTTTGATGGTTTGAAATTGATTTGAAAATAAATAAATTAATACAGCCATAAATATTACTAAATACATTTTACAGCTGTAATGTAAAATATATATTTTTTATTTTAGTAGTAATATTTCTTATTTAGCTTCTATTTAGTAATAAAAAAATTATTATAATAAAAATTATTATTACATTAACTATAAAATGTTTTGGTTATATAAAAATGTATGATTATATTCATTTGTCCAATTACATCTGAGCCCATGATATTTTCACACCATGGGTTTTCTTTAAGTGTTTCGAGGATCATGAGGCCGGACTCTGACCTCTCCCAGCCGAGCGCACATGTGATCCTCCCAGTCGTCCTCTGGCGGAGCCTCCGGGATGAAGAGCCAGTCAGCGCCAGACGCCAGAGCAGAGACCACAGCCAGATACCTGAGAACCACACACACCGGATCAGACCAGACCGGATCAGACCAGACCAGACCGGATCAGACCAGACCAGACCAGACCGGATCAGACCAGACTGGATCAGATCAGACCAGATCGGATCAGAACAGACCAGACCAGACTGGATCAGATCAGACCAGACCGGATCAGATCAGACCAGACCGGATCAGAACAGACCGGATCAGACCATACCAGACCAGACCAGACCAGACCAGACCGGATCAGACCAGACCGGATCAGACCAGACCAGACCGGATCAGACCAGACCAGTCCAGACCGGATCAGACCAGACCGGACAAGACCAGACCAGACCAGACCGGATCAGACCAGACCGGATCAGACCAGACCGGACCAGACAAGACCGGACCAGACCAGATCAGACCAGACCGGATCAGAACAGACCAGATCAGACCAGACCGGATCAGACCAGACCAGACCGGACCAGACCAGACCAGACCAGACCAGACCAGACCAGACCAGACCAGACCAGACTGGATCAGATCAGACCAGACCGGATCAGAACAGACCGGATCAGACCAGACCGGATCAGACCAGACCAGACCGGATCAGACCAGACCGGACCAGACCAGACCGGATCAGACCAGACCGGATCAGACCAGACCGGACCAGACCAGACCGGATCAGACCAGACCAGATCAGATCAGATCAGATCAGATCAGACCAGACCGGATCAGAACAGACCAGATCAGACCAGACCAGACCAGACCGGATCAGACCAGACCGGACCAGACCGGATCAGACCAGACCGGATCAGACCAGACCAGATCAGACCAGACCAGATCAGACCAGACCAGACCGGATCAGACCAGACCGGATCAGACCAGACCAGACCGGACCAGACAAGACCAGACCAGACCAGACCAGACCGGATCAGACCAGACCGAACCAGACCAGACCAGACCGGATCAGACCAGACCGGATCAGACCAGACCAGACCGGATCAGATCAGACCAGACCGGATCAGATCAGACCAGACCAGACCGGATCAGACCAGACCGGATCAGATCAGACCGGATCAGACCAGACCGGATCAGATCAGACCAGACCGGATCAGACCAGACCAGACCGGATCAGACCAGACCAGACCGGATCAGACCAGACCAGACCAGACCAGACCAGACCAGATCCACATGGCCTCAAGAAGAATTACAGTAACTGACCCGCAGTGGCGGCCCATCACCTCCAGCACAAACGTCCTCTGATGACTGAAACACAGGAGAGAGAGAGAGAGAGAGAGAGAGTGAGAGAGAGCAAGAGTGGCTGCGTGTTCCACACACACCAAACACACTGAGCATGTGTGTATTCATGAGTCACTGGCAGCATCAAATGTCATCACGTGTGTGTGTGTGTGTGTGTGTGTGTGTACGTGAGTGTGTACATGTGTGTGACCTCTGTGCCGTGGTGGTGATGGCATCAATAACTTCCATGATTCGATGCAAAGCAGAATCGGCTCCGATTGTCATGTCAGTTCCACAGAAATCATTATCAATGGATCCAACCAAACCCACGATGTTCAGATGAGTAAACTGCTGCGCCAGAGAGTCCGTGATCCGGCCTGGAACACACACAAACACACTCTCTTTCAATCCTCAGCTCAGTGCAAATCTGGAATAACCTTTTTTACAACTGTCCTCAAGTCCTGCAGATCAGGATCTGGTTTCAGTGCAGCAGAGGTGAACGATCACTTACACACAAACCGTGTTAATACCGTGAACTTAAACATTTGAGCTGGAGCGAGTCAGTCAGTCAGTCAGTCAGTGAGCGAGTGAGTCAGTGAGTGAGTGAGAGTGTGTGTGTACCCTGCTGCACCAGCTCTGCCAGTAGGCTCCTCCACTCGCTGCGGAAGATGTTGGCCCCGGTGAGGCTGCCGTCTCCTCCACACACACACAGGTTTGTGATGCCGCGCTGGAGCAGGTGAAACGCCGCGGATAAACGACCCTCTCGAGTCGTGAAGGACTTACAGCGGGCGCTGCCGATGATGGTGCCACCCTGACCACAGGAGAAGGGAACACACGATCAGTGGCACACACACACACGTCTGGTTCACTATCTTTGTGGAGATTCTCCGTAGGCGTAATGGTTTTTATACTGTACAAACTGTATATTCTGTCCCCTTACACTGCCCCTACCCATCACACACACCCACACACACTAACCTTAGCCCTAAACCTACCCATCACACACACACACACACACACACACAGACCCTACCCATCACACACACACACCCTAAACCTACCCATCACACACACCCACACACACTAACCTTAGCCCTAAACCTACCCATCACACACACACACACACACACACACACACACAGACCCTACCCATCATACACACACACCCTAAACCTACCCATCACACACACCCACACACACTAACCTTAGCCCTAAACCTACCCATCACACACACACACACACACACACACACACACACACAGACCCTACCCATCATACACACACACCCTAAACCTACCCATCACACACACCCACACACACTAACCTTAGCCCTAAACCTACCCATCACACACACACACACACACACACACACACACACACACACACACACACACACACACACACACACACAGACCCTACCCATCACACACACACACCCTAAACCTACCCATCACACACACCCACACACACTAACCTTAGCCCTAAACCTACCCATCACACACACACACACACACACACACAGACCCTACCCATCATACACACACACCCTAAACCTACCCATCACACACACCCACACACACTAACCTTAGCCCTAAACCTACCCATCACACACACACACACACACACACACACACACACACACACACACACACACAGACCCTACCCATCATACACACACACCCTAAACCTACCCATCACACACACACACACACACTAACCTTAGCCCTAAACCTACCCATCACACACACACACACACACACACACACACACACACACACAGACACACACACACACAGACCCTACCCATCACACACACACACCCTAAACCTACCCATCACACACACACAACCCCTAAACCTACCCATCACACAGAAACGCATTCAACTTATTGCATAATGCACAATTTTCACACTATTTTTAAACAAAACTGAATTAAACAGTATACACTGCGAATTGACCACACCCAATTGACCAGTGAGCGTAGCTGTGATGCAAACGCTGCTGTAATCTCACACTTAATCTGCTGCTTTAATCTCAATCCTGCTGCTGTCAGGCAGAGGAGGATGATTGACAGCTCAAGATGATTGACAGCTCAGTGCTTCTGCAGAAACCCACCGGGAACTTATTAGAACATTTAAACCCGTTTACTTATTCATTACATGTTTGATGCTCCTGGTTTCATGGTCAGGCTTCCCTTTAAAGTTATTTTCAGGCTCTACTAGAACAGGTTTTCCTGCTTGAATGTTGATTATTTTCCTCATATTCTCCATTGTTGCGGCTCCTCTCTTCCCAGTCTGTCAGTAACGCTCTGTTTACTTCCTGTCTCTATGAAGCCCCTCCTCCTGAAAAGCACACTGTGCTCTGATTGGTCAGCTGGATCAGTGTGTTGTGATTGGTCAAGCGCTTCGAGTGTGTTTGGGAAATGTCCCGCCCCTTACCATAACCGCCAGTTTAACACACTACTAACTAACTCAACCAGGCCCCGCCCCTTTATTCTGCGTATGAATTATTATAATGAGGAATATTGTGACGTGTTCGTTGCCGGAAGAAACTCAAGATACAATGGAGGCGTTTCAGGAGTTCAGAAACACTGACACTGATATAGAGAATAACTGGAGCTTTCTCATGATCAAACAGCAACACTACACAGTACACACAGATGAACACTACACACTAAACACAGATGAACACTACACACTAAACACAGATGAACACTACACACTAAACACAGATGAACACTACACACTAAACACAGATGAACACTACACACTACACACAGATGAACACTACACACTAAACACAGATGAACACTACACACTAAACACAGATGAACACTACACACTACACACAGATGAACACTACACACTAAACACACATGAACACTACACACTAAACAGATGAACACTACACACAGATGAACACTACACACAGATGAACACTACACACTAAACACAGATGAACACAACACAGATGAACACTACACACTAAACACAGATGAACACTACACACTACACACAGATGAACACTACACAGATGAACACTACACACTAAACACAGATGAACACTACACACTACACACAGATGAACACTACACACTAAACACAGATGAACACTACACACTAAACACAGATGAACACTACACACTAAACACAGATGAACACTACACACTACACACAGATGAACACTACACACTACACACAGATGAACACTACACACTAAACACTGATGAACACTACACACTACACACAGATGAACACTACACACTAAACACAGATGAACACTACACACTACACAGATGAAGACTACACACTAAACACAGATGAACACTACACACTACACACAGATGAACACTACACACTAAACACTGATGAACACTACACACTAAACACAGATGAACACTACACATTACACACAGATGAACACTACACACTACACACAGATGAACACTACACACTACACACTGATGAACACTACACACTACACACAGATGAACACTACACACTAAACACAGATGAACACTACACACTAAACACAGATGAACACTACACACTAAACACAGATGAACACTACACACTACACACATATGAAGACTACACACTAAACACAGATGAACACTACACACTAAACACTGATGAACACTACACACTACACAGATGAAGACTACACACTAAACACAGATGAACACTACACACTACACACAGATGAACACTACACACTAAACACTGATGAACACTACACACTAAACACAGATGAACACTACACACTACACACAGATGAAGACTACACACTAAACACAGATGAACACTACACACTAAACACTGATGAACACTACACACTACACACAGATGAACACTACACACTAAACACAGATGAACACTACACACTAAACACAGATGAACACTACACACTAAACACAGATGAACACTACACACTAAACACAGATGAACACTACACACTACACACAGATGAAGACTACACACTAAACACAGATGAACACTACACACTAAACACTGATGAACACTACACACTAAACACAGATGAACACTACACACTAAACACTGATGAACACTACACACTAAACACAGATGAACACTACACACTAAACACAGATGAACACTACACACTAAACACTGATGAACACTACACACTAAACACAGATGAACACTACACACTAAACACTGATGAACACTACACACTAAACACAGATGAACACTACACACTAAACACTGATGAACACTACACACTAAACACAGATGAACACTACACACTAAACACAGATGAACACTACACTAAACACAGATGAACACTACACACTAAACACTGATGAACACTACACACTAAACACAGATGAACACTACACACTAAACACAGATGAACACTACACACTAAACAGATGAACACTACACACTAAACACAGATGAACACTACACACTAAACAGATGAACACTACACACTAAACACAGATGAACACTACACACTAAACACAGATGAACACTACACACTAAACACAGATGAACACTACACACTAAACACTGATGAACACTACACACTAAACACAGATGAACACTACACACTAAACACAGATGAACACTACACTAAACACAGATGAACACTACACACTAAACACTGATGAACACTACACACTAAACACAGATGAACACTACACACTAAACACAGATGAACACTACACACTAAACAGATGAACACTACACACTAAACACTGATGAACACTACACACTAAACACTGATGAACACTACACACTAAACAGATGAACACTACACACTAAACACAGATGAACACTACACACTAAACACAGATGAACACTACACACTAAACACAGATGAACACTACACACTAAACACTGATGAACACTACACACTAAACACTGATGAACACTACACACTAAACACTGATGAACACTACACACTAAACACTGATGAACACTACACACTAAACACTGATGAACACTACACACTAAACACAGATGAACACTACACACTAAACACTGATGAACACTACACACTAAACACAGATGAACACTACACACTAAACACAGATGAACACTACACTAAACACAGATGAACACTACACACTAAACACTGATGAACACTACACACTAAACACAGATGAACACTACACACTAAACACAGATGAACACTACACACTAAACAGATGAACACTACACACTAAACACTGATGAACACTACACACTAAACACTGATGAACACTACACACTAAACAGATGAACACTACACACTAAACACAGATGAACACTACACACTAAACACAGATGAACACTACACACTAAACACAGATGAACACTACACACTAAACACTGATGAACACTACACACTAAACACTGATGAACACTACACACTAAACACTGATGAACACTACACACTAAACACTGATGAACACTACACACTAAACACTGATGAACACTACACACTAAACACAGATGAACACTACACACTAAACACTGATGAACACTACACACTAAACACAGATGAACACTACACACTAAACACAGATGAACACTACACACTAAACACTGATGAACACTACACACTAAACACTGATGAACACTACACACTAAACACTGATGAACACTACACACTAAACACTGATGAACACTACACACTAAACACAGATGAACACTACACACTAAACACAGATGAACACTACACACTAAACACTGATGAACACTACACACTAAACACAGATGAACACTACACACTAAACACAGATGAACACTACACTAAACACAGATGAACACTACACACTAAACACTGATGAACACTACACACTAAACACAGATGAACACTACACACTAAACACAGATGAACACTACACACTAAACAGATGAACACTACACACTAAACACTGATGAACACTACACACTAAACACTGATGAACACTACACACTAAACAGATGAACACTACACACTAAACACAGATGAACACTACACACTAAACACAGATGAACACTACACACTAAACACAGATGAACACTACACACTAAACACTGATGAACACTACACACTAAACACTGATGAACACTACACACTAAACACTGATGAACACTACACACTAAACACTGATGAACACTACACACTAAACACTGATGAACACTACACACTAAACACAGATGAACACTACACACTAAACACTGATGAACACTACACACTAAACACAGATGAACACTACACACTAAACACTGATGAACACTACACACTAAACACTGATGAACACTACACACTAAACACTGATGAACACTACACACTAAACACTGATGAACACTACACACTAAACACTGATGAACACTACACACTAAACACAGATGAACACTACACACTAAACACTGATGAACACTACACACTAAACACAGATGAACACTACACACTAAACACAGATGGAGATGAGGCTCAAGTGTCTCAGACTTACAAGCTGAATGATGTTGGTGACGCTCTGCCAGTTGGCGAGTTTGATATGATCTCCTCCATCAACCAGGCCTTGATAACCCTGAGAGGGAGAGAGAGAGAGAGAGAGAGAGAGAGAGAGAGAGAGAGAGAGAGAGAGAGAGAGATAGAGAGAGATAAAGAGAAAGAGAGATCTAAATTGGTCATAGTATTCTGAAATGTTGATTAATTGTTCTACTTACCTTTATTTATTTACCTTTCAATTATTTGTATGTATGTATATGTGAAGCAATGAACCACATTTGAATTGAATTGAAAGAGAGGTCAGAATCACACAAGCTCTTAGTGTCTCTCGCCCAGCAGAATCTCCTACCTCATAGATCAGGTAGACTTTGGCACCTACAAAGATGCCCATGCGTGTTACAGCACGAACAGCAGCATTCATACCTGCAGAAATCACACACACACACACACACACACACACACACACACACACACACACACACACACACACACACACACACACACACACACCAAAATGCATTTAATGCATAAGCAACAACTACAGATACATTTGACAAACTGTGTATGCAATGCACAACGCAACCTGGCATCACACACAACATGCAGTGCCAATTTAACGTGCAAACAATTCCATGAACAAACAAGAGAAGCACAAGAAGACACTAGATAGTGCTCATGACAGAAAGTGCTGCTCAAATAAGTTACATAACAGTCAGTTCATGCATTACTTCTGCCCCAGATACTCTCATATAACAGGAAAAAACTGAGAAAATTAGGAAATGACACAAAATACACTGAGCAGAAACCCTTTGCAATAGTTTTAGCAGTGTGTGTGCACGAGTGGATTCCTCTACAACAGGTAGTAAAACACATTTCTATATTTCCACATTGCTTGCATGCAGATGTACTGAGATTTAAGAATGTGTGAGACGCGTTTAAAATGCATCGCACTCTCGCGTCTGAAACGCTCTTTGTCCAGAATGTTTGTTTGTCCATAATGCTTTTATTATTATGATGATGTTGTTGTTTACCCTGCGCGTCCCCGCCGCTGGTCAGGACCGCGATGGCTTTCCCCGCGCCGCTCATCCGCAGCTTCTCAAAGTCCACATGCATGATGGAAAATCACTAATATAATCCCTTAACAGAGGAAAAACACTCGCACTGGTTCCCAGTTAAAAGTCTCTGGCATTCACCGCACGTAGCGCACGAATTGTGTCGGCGGCGCGCACGTACGCGCGTCTCGCTCCGCCATGTTTGTTCTGCGCGCTCCCGCCTCGAGCTATACTTTTCTGCTCGTTTTCGGATTATCTCCACAATTAGACTAAAATGACAATTACATGTGATCGAATAGCTTTTGGACTTAAACTGAGTAATGAAACAATGAATGCAATTGAGACCCGATAATTCCTCAATTAAAACTAATGCTGACTGAAGCAGTTCATTTCATGACATAATGTGTAATGTTTTAAACGTAAAACGTTAATAAGTTAAAAGAGTAATGTTATGTTTAGTGAGCGACAGTGGAAAAACATTAACCTCTTTTGTAACCCTTAAAAAGCGTTATTATGCGAAAACTGTATTTTTATTTTTTATTGCAATAACATTAAAAAACACTTATGAAAACACTTAAAAACACTTTGTGAGTCATACAAAACACTTGAATCTATAAAAAAATAAGATCACAATTCTGCATTTTGTATAAAAAAAATCAATCATACATCTATTACATCAAGTAGCCTATCCTTTCCAACAGCTGAGATGTCTTTACAGCTTTACGATTGTTCTGTATTAAAGTCAAAGAGTCGTAAAAACCTTTAAGTCAGTGGGAAATAGTCCACCATCACTTAGTTAACATACATTTTGCTTTATGTATATGATATTTCCCCCCCAAAAAAAAAAAGTTATATTTTCCATTTCCAGTATCACAATCCATAAACAAGAAGACCATTATATCAGTTATAGTGACAAGTTTGTAAAACACCTCAAAAATGAACATAGAAACTTATAATTTGGTATTTATTACAACTAAAAAATAAATGTAGCCTACAATTGTTTCCGTTTCCTCTTTACAAAAACAGCATAATGGAGAAACCCCTTCTTTAAACTTACTGATAAAATCATTTCATGGATAATATCTATCTATTATTTTGAAGTGAGTTTCTTTGACTTTATTAGGAATTGCATATTTATTAACAGGGGCGTCGCTAGGCTTCAGCCCCCCTAAACTTCTGCCTAGCCCCCCTAAAAATTTGTGATTTAATGTAGGCTACACAAATTCGAGTTCGCTTCAGTCTTGTTATAATCAGATTCAGCGCGTTCTTCATCTTCAATCCGCAGCGGCGCCGAGCAGAGAGCACGTCAGAAACAGAGGACAGGGTGTGTGTGTGTGTGTGTGTATGTGTGTGTGTTCATCTGAGCCTCATTGGTCTGTCACTGCTCGTCAATGTCAGAATATTTCAGATGACCAATCAAATCAAAGTAGGCGGGCTTTATGTTCACAGACGCTGCTGAGCGCGAGTGGACGCGTACGGTCAAGTGCGAGATAAGATGTAAGTAGCTAAACTTAACATTTTATATTTGACATTTTTTTAGGTCATAAATGTTAAACGAATGACAAAATATAATCAGGTAAACTAATATAGTTTTGTCTATTTTCGCCATTTTGAACTGAAAATAGGCCTATGTAACGTGTAATGTAATAATTAGTTTACTGTAATTGTGAGGGGACAAGAAACATTAACAAAGCCGTTTTCATCATGTTAGGCACAAGATTAATAATAAATGTGTACATATTGAGAATATAATACAAATTGTAGCCTTTAGTAAATTAAAAAAGCTCAGCTTTAGGAGGGGAAGAGAAAGGGATGAAGAGACTGAGAAAAAAGAAAGAGTGATGGAGATGAGGAGAGAGCAGGTATTGACAAATAATCTACTGCCCACTGACATGGTTTTAAAGCTATTTCTTATACTTTTTTCTGGGTCTTAAAAACGTCTTGAAATGCACATCAGAGAAATAAACATTTTTAACCCCCTACCAACCTCAAATTTAGGACCTCTTTGATTATAAAGCCCTGTCTACGGCCCTGTATTAGGCATAAGATCAATAATGAATGTGTGGCCTACATATTGTGAATGCAACCTATCAGTTGACCCATGTTTACTTTCTTCACTGACAGACAAAAATGAAAAGCCTATATCAGTCAAAGCTCAGCTTTAGGAGGGGAAGAGACAGGGCAAGATGAAATCAAAGAGAAAAAGAGTGTGATGATGATGAGGAGAGAAAAATAATCAGCTGCCCACTGACATGGTTTTAAAGCTGTTATCCAGCTTATTGTTATTGTTATGTTATATGTTACATATATATATATATATTGTTATATGTTATTTTTTTGGCCTTCAGAACATCTTAAAATGCACATATGTAGATCAGAGAAATCAAAATTTTCTCGGGGAAACCCCGAACCCCCCTATATACCCTGCCTCACATTTGGGACCACAGTGATTATAAAACCCTGCCTTTGAATGTTAATGAAATTGATAGTGAGCATTAGCATTAAACTAAAGTGTTTACTTTTTTTTATTATTTAAAAAAAAATCATACCCTCATTGGGGGCTTAGCCCCCCCTAAAATGAAAATCCTAGTGACGCCCCTGTTTATTAATATCTGGCCCCCTGTATTATTAACAGTTGAACAGTTGTTGTATTGTTTTGTCGCCCTCTGCTGTTGACTCTGTGAACTGAGCGAATGGAAACGCGCTGTTGTCATAGACGCGGAGTGACGCGCATGCGCAGTGACGGACTCCGGAAAGCAGAGATATGATGTTCACCAGACCCGCTCGGGATCAATATTGACGCACTTACAAACAAAACCTTAATATTTATCAACATGAAATTAACCCGGAAACTGGTTCTGGCTCGGGCTAAAGCATCGGACCTGGAAAGTGTGAAGAAATTAAACTGCTGGTGTGTTTTCTGCTGTGTGTTAGCTGCTAGCCTGATGAATACCAGTCGTTTAATAATTAAGATTTTTCATTTAACATTAGTCTGTGTTGTTGTTGGGTTTATCCTGTGTGGATTTACATGAAGATATTTTCTGAATAAAGTACTGTATTCTCTAATAATTTCTTCGTGTGTTTCAGGGGCTGTAATCTGACAGACGTGAGTATTGAATCTTTTTGCTTCTTTTTAATGTTTAAAATCCCATTATAAATAAAAATGTTATCTGAAAAAAAAAATCTACAAAAAACACTGTTATCTATGTAAGACCATTTCTGTCACACAAGAAAAAAAATTAGGCTTTGGTAAATCGAAATGATGACTTACCAAGTCATAACGAGATTAAAATGTCGAAATTATGATATAAAGTCATAATTTTGATTTAGTATGTCAATTTACAATTTTCATCTTAGAAATATGACTTTGTAATGTCATCATTTTAGTGCTGTCAAATAGATTAATCGCGATTAATCGCATTTAACATAAGTTTGTTTATATAATGTGTATTTGACAGCGCTACATCATTTTTTTATGTCATAATTATGATTTACAAAAGCATGATTTCTTTTTTATGTGACATAAATGGGCTTTCATAGTTAGCATAGGTAATACTTGTAATCAAAATTATTCAACCCCCATTGCAAATAAGGTTTATTGGCAAAATGTACAGACTTTTAGGTGTTTGCGATGAACAAATCAAACAGAAGTAATTGAAACACCTCAACACAAGGAATGTTTCAATTGGTTTCCCTAAATTCAACTGAAAATGCAACTTTTAATGACTTCTGCAGTCTCAAAATTATTCACCCCCTGAATATAATCCCTCACAACAGCACAGATCTGCAGAACAGGAGTTGTCTCATTAATCAAGGGCTTCATTAGCTGCACCAGGTGTGCTTGAGCTAGAACACATGATATCTGAACTGGCGAGGTTTGTTGAGTGTCACGTTTGACTGTATTTTAGAAATATGGTCAAAAGAATAATCCGAAAAGTAAATGATTAATTTCGATTACAACTTTATACCCATCTACTATATAATATGACATTTATTCAGTACACCGTATATATAAATGTAAGGTATTTATGTGTTAATTTTTCCACAGATCTCCATATTTCAGCAGATTCCTAATGTCGAGGTTCTCACACTGAGGTTTGTGGGAATAACCAATTATAAATCTCCTCGTATATCTCTGAATCAACATTCACTAATGCTACATTTTTCTAAATGTCATAAACATTTGTTAACAAACAAGTATTCATGACTTCAATGAGCTCATTGTTTCCGCCTTAAATTATTACATTGTTTAAATGTATACATTTTTATCTAACTGTGATTTTGTATATGTACATTTCTGAAATACTTAGACCGTTTCCTCTGATAACAGATCACTGTTAATTCTAATGTGGACTCATGCATTTTCTGTAAAGCTGCTTTGAAATGATGTGTATTGTGAAAAGCACTATATAAATAAACGTGAATTGAATAGAATATGTGTAACAGAGTTTCTCTCACATCTCTCAGTGCGAATCACATCTCGTCTCTGGAGCACATCTCGTCCTGTCAGCATCTCAGCGAACTCTACCTGAGACGCAACGACATCCGCTCGCTGTGTGAACTGCAGCATCTGAGGAGTCTGGGTTATCTGAAGGTCCTGTGGCTAGCGGAGAACCCGTGCTGTTACGCCACTGACCCCAACACATACCGACTGACCGTCATCAGGACCCTGCCCGGACTGCACAAACTAGACAACCAGGGTGAGTCGAGCCATCCTTCAAACTGCGCAAATTGAAATTGCGCAAATTGAAAATACGCCCAATGGAAACACGTCAATTTCGCAAAAACTCCCATTTAACGCTAAAAAGTTTTTACGCTCGCATGAGGAGGTTTTTCAGGCCATTCGAAAAAGGAATATTGGAAACAGTTTTTGTGCATTTACAGTCACCTGACGTAGATGACGAGGTGTGTTTGGACAGAATACGAGACTGAGTTCTTTATTAAACTCATAAAAGACAAAAGAATTACAGGAATACTGGATTCTCTCAAGATCTCGAAGCAGAAATGAGGGAGAAACACCCAGAAACTCCTCATATGAGCCGCTCTCAGTATAAGAGTCTTTCCTGGCCATTAATGATTGATAACACACACACACACACACACACGTCTCCTTCCATTATTAATAATGGCCAGTGCAGTGTCTGGGATATACATAAACCCACCAACATCCGTCGCCGTGATTTTTGGAATGATTATCGCTAGAGGAAAAAATGACGTTTTAGTCGCATAACATCGGTTAATGGAAACGCCGTCATTTCGCGATCGTTTTTTATCGACATTTAGAAAAAAAATCGCAAATGTTTTGTGCAAATCTGTAATAGAAACACTTCTAGTGACGGATGAACTTATACAGTCACGTCACTTACATTTATACAGCGCTTTTAACAATATAGAGTTTCACAGCAGCTTTACAGTGATAATAGGAGATTACAGTAACAGAGATTGTTTAGGCTTTACAGCAGCTCTAGAATAAAGTTATTGTCCAGATAAAGTTAGTTTTGATCTATTCACTATTCACCAAAATTATTCGGACACCAGATATAATATTTTTTACTAGTGGGATCAGGGGCCTCATTTATAAAACTTCTTTTATAAAACAGAAGTGGCGTATGGATGAAACACAGGACGTGCGTACGCACAGAAATATTCGGATTTATAAGACCTTGCGCATGCACATCCTACGCAGTTTTCCCTTAATAAATCACAATCAATTCTAAATGTAGCGCAGCTTTTGCGGCAGAATGTCACGCCCATAAATAGTCCGTGAAACGCCCACAAGTTAATATTCATCGATTGCGAAATCATGGCAAACACAGAGAGGAAAACCAAGAAACGTAACTTCACTCAATGTGAAGATGAAATGATCGTTGGCGAGGTGGAAAAGAGGAGTAAAATGTTGTTAGGAGGGCACAGTGTGGGCATTACGTCATTACGCATTGTGAAACCAATCTCTGTTACCTTAAATTATATGTTTATCTCTGTAAAGCTGCTTTGAAACAATCTGCGTTGTTAAAGGCGCTATATAAATGAGGATGACTTGACTTGACTTGATGGCATCATGGCAATTACTGTGTGATTTCATGTAATATTCTAATTTTCTGGGATTTTGATTTTGTGGTTTTCATAAGCTGTAAGCCATAATCATCAAAATTATAACAAATAAAGGCTTGAAATATCTCACTTTGCATGTAATGAGTCTATATAATACATTAGTTTCACCTGTTAAGTTGAATTCTTGAAATAAATCAACTTTTTGATGATATTCTAATTATATGACCAGCACCTGTATATTACCATCCATTTGATTGCATCTGACAAGCTACAGATGTGTTATGAGGATGAATTGCATAACATGCCAATATTATTGCAGAACATATTTCACTTTTATTTTTGCAAATATGTGTTAATTTGCATTTCTGTTGTAATCTTCGTTTGATTTTGTTTGTTTTACACTGCGGATCGATCAAACGGGTGTTCGTGTCGGCTGTTAATTGCAAGACTTGTCTTGTGAAGTCTTCATGTTATTTATGAGAAGCAGTATTGCCATTTCTTTTACACAACGGTCTACAGTTTCACACACTTTCACGTGTTTCTTCCATCCGCCGACGGTGTCGCCATTTCTCATTTCACCCGTTTTTGTGCGTACGCCTGGGTCAGAGCTTGCGTGAAGGACCGCACATTTTCCCGTCAAGTTTGCTTTTTATAAATACCAATTATTGCGTAGAGAGCGGTGTACGCCTTCCTTTGCGCGTACGCAGTGTTTATAAATGAAACCCTGGACACTATACCTAATTTATGAGGAGAGCAAAATAAAATAAACTGTGACATATTATATGTAATAAAACTCTTCATACAGTGACTACCAGCAAAATTTTAAAACATTTGGGACCAAAAATGATTGGGACACTTTGAGCTGATCATGTTTTGCTGAAGTGTTTTTTCTTTAATAACTAATGCACCTTTTTACACCACAGACTGAACAACATGAAGCATTGCTTGGTGATTGGTTGAGCTAAACTGGTATTATCTAATTGTGTAGTTAAATTTAACAGCTGACAGATATTCAACATAATTCATGTGTGAGAGTCTAACAGAAGGACGGACAAAACCAGTGAAATATCAACTGAGTTCTGGTCATATTTTATTACCATTTTCTAAACTATAGTGAATAAACTGTGATAATGTGAGAAATGTGTCTGAATAAATGTTGCTTTGACTGTATATATGAATATTCATGAGTTTGTTCTGTCAGTTGTTACAGAGGAGGAACTTGCACAAGCATTAAAGGAAGGGGAGGAGCTTGTCAGCCCTCCAGGCCCCGCCCCAATTAGCTCAACCAATGGCCTTACAGAAGCAGAGTCCGAGAACGACCCTCTGAATTACAGCATGGAGGAAACCAAGTAAGATCTGACCTCTGACCTCTGTTTCTGTTGTGTTTCTGTGGACCTGAACACACACTCTCACACTGATGTCTGTGCAGTAAAATCCGAGCTCAGCTGGGAATGAAGCTTCTGCCGAGAGACAAGTTCCCGTCGCTGTCGTCCCCGAGAGAGGCCGGAGACAAGAGGAAGGTACAAACACTGAATCCTCATTCAACAGCAGCTCGTAAAAACTAATGCGTTACAATATCGTGTTATATACATGAACGTGACCTGACTTTATATTAGGTGTCTTTAACTACTATGTAACATTTAAATGAATAATTTGATACAGTGCACTTGTTGTGTACATTCAGGTTTTTACATTGTACTTATATTTTTAAAACCACCTGCATGTAATTAAATCATTCTGTAATTAATTTCTGTAATTACACCTCTTAAATCTACTCATACCACCAAACCTGTCCCTATCCATTTCCCTCCTCAGTAACAGCAAATGTTTCGTCATACAACATGAACACAATAAGTACATTGTACATATCTTTTAATTTAATATTCAACAATATTATTGCTCTCCTGCATTGACACCATTATGTAAGAACTGAACTGAGCTGGACGATGACATCACGGTTTTCTCCAGAGCCGCGATATATATTTATGAACTAAATTCATTTTTTTTTTTTCGTTTTTTACAACAAAAATGAAGCATCACTGAACTTACTTAAGCTGGACTGACGCTATTTTCTTCTGGAAACTGTTTCCTGTTATCTCTGTAAAGCTGCTTTGAAACACTCTGTATTGTAAAAAGCTCTATATAAATAAAGGTGATTTGACTTGTTATTCCCTAAAAAATGAACTACTTATGTTACTTTTTCTGGAAAGTACCGTGTTACTTTACTCTAGATGAGGCTCCCTCTTTCTTCCAGACCTTGCTGGTATTTTTTAACGCAGTAATGCGTTCAACAACATAGACTTCATAACATACACACTTTTCTTTTAAAAACACATCGAGAATATTATTATTATATTCTGACCACTTTGAATATTTCCTCGCTATGTATGCCATACAAAAGATTTCTTAACATTATGGATTATATTACCTACTGTACAACTCTTTTTATGGAAAAAGTTGAAAGTAGTGTTTTGTTAGTTTTGTACTTTTTGTCTGTTTCCTGGAGAAGGGAATTTTGATTGAGTAGTTTGAAAATGTTTAAGCAAATTAAACTAAAAATTAATTTAGTTAAAAGTAGTTAAAAGTAACTTTTAAAAAAAAGTAACTCAAATATTAATGTGTAAATTGTAGTGTAACATCAAAAAAAGTAATCTTACATAATGCATATTACTTGTAATGCATTTCTTGTTACATCAGAAATTATTCTGATTACATAATACGTTACTTGTAATGCGTTACTTTGCTTGTTACATCAAAAGTAATTTGATTGTGTAATGCACGTTACTCGTAATGCGTTACTTTGTTACATGAAAAGTACTTTGTGTAATGCACGTTACTCGTAATGCGTTACTTTGTTACATGAAAAGTACTTTGTGTAATGCACGTTACTTGTAATGCGTTACTTTGTTACATGAAAAGTACTTTGTGTAATGCACGTTACTTGTAATGCGTTACTTTGTTACATGAAAAGTACTTTGTGTAATGCACGTTACTTGTAATGCGTTACTTTGTTACATGAAAAGTACTTTGTGTAATGCACGTTACTTGTAATGCGTTACTTTGTTACATGAAAAGTACTTTGTGTAATGCACGTTACTCGTAATGCGTTACTTTGTTACATGAAAAGTACTTTGTGTAATGCATGTTACTCGTAATGCGTTACTTTGTTACATGAAAAGTACTTTCTGTAATGCACGTTACTCGTAATGCGTTACTTTGTTACATGAAAAGTACTTTGTGTAATGCACGTTACTTGTAATGCGTTACTTTGTTACATGAAAAGTACTTTGTGTAATGCACGTTACTTGTAATGCGTTACTTTACTTGTTACATCAAAAGTAATTTGATTGTGTAATGTCAAGTCACCTTTATTTATATAACGCTTTTTACAATACAGATTGTTTCAAAGCAGCTTTACAGAGATAAAAGGAAAATAATGTTGTAATAATATTGTTAAATATAAAATGAATGCACATGACTTGTAATGCGTTACCCCAACACTGTTCATATGTAACTAATGTGTTATTCCTGGTTTCAGTGTCACACATTAGAGGCCGTTCTTCTCCTGCTGAAGGATTTGGACGTGGAGGAGCTGAAAATCGTTCAGTCCGTCACAGAGAGCAAACTCCGATCCCGCAGTCGACAGAGAGAGAAGTCTCCGATCTGCTCCTGAATCACCAGCAGGAAACACCTGTAAACCAGCGGCACACGAGCAAACAGCTCATACTGGGGAAATTACACATTTATGCATATTTCAGTTACACTTTACAATAAGGTTTTATTTGTTAATGCATTTGCTAACATGAGCAATATATTCCTTACGGCATTTGTTTGTGTTAGTAAAAATACAGCTGTTCATTCATGTTATTTCACAGTGCATTAACTAATGTTAACATACAACTTTTTATTTAAAAAACTGTATTATTAATGCTGAAGTTAACTGTAAGAATAATAGTTTATTTTAACAAATGCGTTTTATGTTAAACAAAACCTTATTGTAAAGTTTTCTATAACTTTAGTTATTTGTTTTATGCTCAAGGCAGGACGTCTCAGATATTAACATTTCAGTCATTTTGAACAATGCCTGATCACTGCGATACTTCAGATCAACTCCTGTATGGGACAAAACCAATAATGTAAAAAGCTTTTGTTTGTTTGAATCTTTCATGCTCACTTGTGATTGTTACCAAGTTGCCTTTTCCTGTTCAAACTCCTGTTTTGGAGAAAATGTTTTGCTTTGTTATGATCTAAATGAAGAGGAACAACATTTTGTGTTGAAATAATACATACGAGAATGTATTTTTCTATGTAAATAAATTCAGATGCACAAGAATATTTATTGTTTCCATCACAATCCTACACAATTTTACAGAATACTGTACATGATTAAGTGGACAAAACGAATTGTGTTAAATCTGCCATGTTTCCTTGAACATGACCCACAAAACCCAATCATTTATGATACAAAGTTGACATGTTATTTATCAGAAAGATCAGGTGACATTCCCGTGACGTTTTCCAGGTTTCATTCCACATCATTTTTCTCCAGAAAGTCAGTCAGGGTCCCGTTATCCACCGGAATGAGGAGATATTCCACCCCGTCAGCGCCCTGAACACACAAATAATGCTGCTGTAAAGCGACAGTTCACCCAAAAATGAATATTAGCCCATGATTTACTCTCCCTCAACTCTCAATCCTAGGTGTATATGACATTCTTCTCTCAGGCCTTTATTAACCCGGCAGAGTCGTGTGGAGCACTTTTATCATGGATTGATGCATTTTTATGGACTTCCAAAAAAATATACCCATTCACTTCTATTATAAAGCTTGGAAGAGCCAGGATATTTTTTAATATAACTCTGATTGTGTTCGTCTGAGAGAAGAATCTCATATACACTAGGATGAGTTCAGGGAGAGTAAATCATGGGCTAATTTTAATTTCTGGGTGAACTATCCCTGTAATGATCACTTGAGTTATTCTGCATATGAAGGACCGGCGAGTTCTGACCTTCTTGGTTCGGATGAGTTTGTGATCTCTGAACTCGGTGAGTTGGGTGCGCAGAGTGATGTCACTGTTCACCAGGAAAGACTCGCGACAGCGCTGGTAGAAATCCTGGAAGGACAATCCTGAACAAACAACAAAACAATCCAGTTTTAACACACAGGATCTGGATTATCAGCGGCCTCGATGGCAGTGATGATGTGTTACCCGTGTACGCAGGATTGTCCTTGTTCTCCAGCTGAAACTCTGCCAGTAATCTGAAGATTCCTCTGCAATTTACAAACAATTATTATATCATACAATACAAAAATTACTATTGTTCTATTTTTGTTCACATTTTTATAATCGATATTGGATTGTTTTAATTACTGGTGTACGACTGCAAAAAGTTCAGACACATGCTTTACATCCGAATGTCATTTTCATGTCAGTTTCTGACTTTATAAATACAGATTTACTTTAGACACAACATGAAATCTCACACACACACACACACACACACAGCATGAAATCAATCTCTACGTGCGTTTCCTTTGTGAATGTATGATGATTGAGGCTGGTGTTGTCACCTGGAGAATCAATATTTCTCGCTATTGCAAGTTTATTTTTTCGCAATTCTGACGTTTTTTTTTCTTCTTGCAAATGCAAGTTTATATCTCGCAATTCTGACATTTTTCTCGCAATTGCATTTAATTTATATATCTTGCAATTCTGACGTTATACAAGCTTTTTATTAAAAAAATAAACTAGAAACATTTTTAAGTATATTTATTCTCGCAATTCTGAGTTTATTTCTCAAAATTCTGATGTTTTTTCCTTGCTATTGCATTTATTCCTCTGCAATTTACAAACAATTATTATATCATACAATGCAAAATGCAATAATAATAAAATACATTTACTATTGGTTTTGTTCCAATTCTTCTTTTGTTCACATTTTTATAATCAATAGTGTATGACTGCAAAAAGTTAAAACATCCTTTTCATCTGAATGTCATTTTCATGTCAATTTCTGACTTTATAAATCCAGATTTACTTTAGACACAACATTAAATCAATCTGTACCAAGCGGCAACCTTCCAGTCTCTCTCACACACACACTATAACACTCTTCAATCCGACACTGAAGTGATTAAACTGCAGTTCATCCACTGGCCACTAGAGACCGGCTGCAGAAGAGACTCAATCCCATAAACCCCCATGTTAAAATGCCCAACTTTACAGCAGAAAAAAACATGTTCACAGTCTGGTGCAAAAATATTGGTCTATATAGCTAATTTTGCTCTTCATGACGACTGTGAGGGGAGTGATTTTTCGATTTAAATGGATGAACTCATCCATTTAAATTATATTAAGCCTTAAAGTTGTGCATAATTAAGGGCGTGGCCACTTGAGTGACAGGTGGATTGCCGCTGATGTCATTACTAGTGTTTGTCTGCTGTCTGTTAGCGTCACCTCAGCTAATCCGCCTCACTGCACATTTTCGTTTATCCGGGAGTGCCGGTGCCAAGATGGCGACGGCCGGCTCTGCCCACTTTGGGCTTCAGAAACGCTCTTCAGAAACACTACGCGTGACGTCTCACACACTACGCCCAGTGTTTTATACAGTCTATGATCTGTACATTGATTAGTGAATGTCCTGACTGTGAGGCTAGTGTCGTCACCTGGCGTTGGGCGTGAGGCTGCGCAGCACGTGTGTGAGTGAGCTGAGCGCTAGCGCCCCCGTCTGGTGAACGAGCAGAGAGTTCTCGTACGACGTCTCCTCAGCGTACGGCAGGTACGTCGTGGTTTCGTACCACAGCCAGTTGAACATGCTCATCTTCGCCTGGTCCCAGACTGAAGCACACACACCAGGGGTTTATTACAGAGTATCAGGGATGATATTTCTCTCCATCTACTCAATATTACAAGCCCATTATATCAGTATCTATGGAAGATTGCTTCTGCCACAGAATAAAAAAACAAAAAAGTAATTGCCACTATTTATCTCACAATTCTGACTTTATTTCTTGGGATTCAGAGTTTATAACTCACATTTCAGACTTTTTCCCTCACAACTTCAATTGCAATTTTCGCAATTCTAACATTTCTCGCAATTGCAAATAAATTTTTTCGCAATTCTGACTTTTTTTTTCTCTCACAACTCAGACATTATTTCCCGCTATTGCATTTAATTTATATCTCGCAATTCTGAAATTATTTCTCGCAATTGCGCATTTAATTTTCTCAATTCTGACATTTTTCCTGCTTTTATAAGTTTATAACACG
>JAPDVR010000022.1:39756815-39794315 GCA_026230005.1 Gila orcuttii | reverse complement strand
TAAATTTCGTTTTGTATAAATTGTACCTTAATTTTAATCACTGTTTCATTAACTAATTGCCTGGAATTAAGAATTAAGAAGCAAATAGCAGACATATAATCAGGAGGACGTGGAAGCGCGGGTTCGATCTCTTGTGCGTGAACTGGAGCTCGTCTCATAAATGAACCGAAACTCGGCGTAGGCTGGGCCTAAATGTCTACTTTTAAACAAAATTCAAAACGAAATGATAACATTTTAGTGTACAGTAGCCTAGTCAGATTTGCGTTATAGGCTATTTACTTATTCATATTTATCCCTGTGCGCCGATCGGAGACGGAGTTCACTGCTGATATTCTGGGGACACAACATAGCCAATATACTAGGGACTTTAGCCTTTAAATATCTTTGCTGCATTGGATCAGTGTTCTTTCTAGAACAGCCAAGAGCTTTCTAGCCTCGCGACAGCAGCGCCTCTCATTGCTCATAGATCTTAAAACAGTCAGCGCCGCGGATGCGGTTTCGAAAATTGATCAAAAAACGTTGGTGCGGGTGGATTGCGGACAGATGATGAGTTTTGTGATGCGGTTGCGGATGAAATAATAATAGCCCATCTGCGCATCTCTAATACGAATGGAATGTTATTATGCGTCATGGAACATTGCGCTCCTCAACTCGCGAAAGGTCGGATTTGATTAATCTTTTGATGATAAGTTTTGTTTAAAAAAACTTGAATCCATGTAAGCCACAATATCATTAGACATAATCCATGTCATTAGAATCAATGAATCCATGTCATTAGACACAAAGTGCACACATGTGCAGGCCAAGTTTTTTTTTTTTTTTTTGCGGTGATGTCGGTGACGAGATCAGACCCGCGGTTGGAGTCACGTGACCGCGGTAATGCGGTAACCGTCCCAGCCCTAACACACACACTCTTTCTCTCTCACACACACACACACTCTTTCTCTCTCTCACACACACACACGCACACACTTTCTCACGCACACACTCTTTCTCACACACACTCACACTAACCCTACCCATCTCACACACACACACTAACCCTACCCCTAACCATCACACACACACACTCTCTCACACACACACACACACACACACACTCTCTCTCTCACACACACACTAACCCTACCCCTAAACCTACCCATCACACACACACACACTCTCTCTCACACACACACACTCTCTCTCTCTCTCACACACACACTCAACTGCATCTGCATCATCCACTGGTCGAAGTTCTTCTCATGTTTAGTGTTGAGCTGATGAATCTCTTCTGCGTATCGCGGTGTGTTTTCACTCAAGAGTCTGAGCAGAGTCTCCTAGAAAACACAACCGAACACCTGCGTTAGACCTCACACACATCCCATGATGCTCAGCGATGGATGGAGGTCACGGACCCGGTCCAGTTGTGGCGTGTGGAGCTTCTGCAGTGTTCGGTCAGACGTCAGCACTTTAGAGCTGCTGTGAGCCTCGAAATACTCCTCCACCAGATCCTGCAGGACAACACACATTACTGAGCAGAAGTCTCACGAAGCTTTCTTGCTCAACGTCACTCACACACACACACACACACACACACACACACACACACACACACACACACACACACACACACACACACACACACACCTCTGCTTTCTTGCTCTTCTTACTGGGCGTCTTATAGAGAGCGGCTGCAGTGTGTTTACTGGGGGTTTTGGGTTTCTGGGCCTCGTGTTCTTCATCATCATCATCATCTTCAGCCTCAGAGTTAGAGGGTGAGAGGTCACTCTCGCTGTCGGACCTCAGGCTCGGAGCTGCAACACAATCACAATACAACATCAACACAACAACACTACATCAACAACGCTCTGTGTAACGCCAGCGCCCGCGCTCCGTGTAACGCCAGCGCCCTCGCTCCGTGTAACGCCAGCGCCCTCGCTCCGTGTAACGCCAGCGCCCTCGCTCCGTGTAACGCCAGCGCCCTCGCTCCGTGTAACGCCAGCGCCCTCGCTCCGTGTAACGCCAGCGCCCTCGCTCCGTGTAACGCCAGCGCCCTCGCTCCGTGCAACGCCAGCGCCCTCGCGCAACGCCAGCGCCCTCGCGCAACGCCAGCGCCCTCGCTCCGTGTAACGCCAGCGCCCTCGCTCCGTGTAACGCCAGCGCCCTCGCTCCGTGTAACGCCAGCGCCCTCGCTCCGTGTAACGCCAGCGCCCTCGCTCCGTGTAACGCCAGCGCCCTCGCTCCGTGCAACGTCAGCGCCCTCGCTCCGTGCAACGCCAGCGCCCTCGCTCCGTGTAACGCCAGCGCCCTCGCTCCGTGTAACGCCAGCGCCCTCGCTCCGTGTAACGCCAGCGCCCTCGCTCCGTGTAACGCCAGCGCCCTCGCTCCGTGCAACGCCAGCGCCCTCGCTCAGTGTAACGCCAGCGCCCTCGCTCCGTGCAACGCCAGCGCCCTCGCTCCGTGCAACGCCAGCGCCCTCGCTCTGTGCAACGCCAGCGCCCTCGCTCCGTGTAACGCCAGCGCCCTCGCTCCGTGTAACGCCAGCGCCCTCGCTCCGTGCAACGCCAGCGCCCTCGCTCTGTGCAACGCCAGCGCCCTCGCTCTGTGTAACGCCAGCGCCCTCGCTCTGTGCAACGCCAGCGCCCTCGCTCTGTGCAACGCCAGCGCCCTCGCTCTGTGTAACGCCAGCGCCCTCGCTCTGTGCAACGCCAGCGCCCTCGCTCCGTGCAACGCCAGCGCCCTCGCTCTGTGTAACGCCAGCGCCCTCGCTCTGTGTAACGCCAGCGCCCTCGCTCTGTGTAACGCCAGCGCCCTCGCTCTGTGTAACGCCAGCGCCCTCGCTCTGTGTAACGCCAGCGCCCTCGCTCTGTGTAACGCCAGCGCCCTCGCTCCGTGTAACGCCAGCGCCCTCGCTCTGTGTAACGCCAGCGCCCTCGCTCCGTGTAACGCCAGCGCCCTCGCTCCGTGCAACGCCAGCGCCCTCGCTCCGTGTAACGCCAGCGCCCTCGCTCTGTGTAACGCCAGCGCCCTCGCTCTGTGTAACGCCAGCGCCCTCGCTCCGTGTAACGCCAGCGCCCTCGCTCCGTGCAACGCCAGCGCCCTCGCTCCGTGTAACGCCAGCGCCCTCGCTCTGTGTAACGCCAGCGCCCTCGCTCCGTGTAACGCCAGCGCCCTCGCTCCGTGTAACGCCAGCGCCCTCGCTCCGTGCAACGCCAGCGCCCTCGCTCAGTGTAACGCCAGCGCCCTCGCTCCGTGCAACGCCAGCGCCCTCGCTCCGTGCAACGCCAGCGCCCTCGCTCCGTGCAACGCCAGCGCCCTCGCTCCGTGCAACGCCAGCGCCCTCGCTCCGTGTAACGCCAGCGCCCTCGCTCCGTGTAACGCCAGCGCCCTCGCTCCGTGTAACGCCAGCGCCCTCGCTCCGTGCAACGCCAGCGCCCTCGCTCTGTGTAACGCCAGCGCCCTCGCTCTGTGTAACGCCAGCGCCCTCGCTCTGTGTAACGCCAGCGCCCTCGCTCTGTGTAACGCCAGCGCCCTCGCTCTGTGTAACGCCAGCGCCCTCGCTCTGTGTAACGCCAGCGCCCTCGCTCTGTGTAACGCCAGCGCCCTCGCTCTGTGTAACGCCAGCGCCCTACACAGCTCGCTCTGCTGGCTCTGAATACACATAGGCCTACAGTCAAACCATGATCACAGGAGGGGTGGGATGTTGGTCAGCCAGCAAATAACCCACCCAAATAAGCAGTGGAGAGAGGCAGGTTCTCTCTGGTGAACAGTTAAAGGGTTGCGCTCCGCGAGTGAATGACAGGCGCTCTATGGATATTACCTATAAAACCTATAGATAATAACTATTTAGATTCTGGAAACTCACTAACAGCGAGCCGAGGATCAGTCTCTCTTCTAATGATTTGTGCTGCGCGTCCTTTATAAAAAGTTATAAACAATTCAACTTCAGCAACGAGCGGGCGCGGGCGCGTGCTTGAGGCGAGCATGACCGCAAAGGTTTCACAGGAACGCACCTGCTTGTCGCTGCACCTTGTGCTCGACCACTTCACCTCACTCTTGGCTGATTTATACTAATGCGTCGGACTTACGCCGAAGACTATACGCTATAGACTACGCGTTGGTTTTCATTTATATCTCTGCGTCGTTGTCCGCGTTGACGCGCAATTACACATGCAGAGGGAGCATGTGAAACCCGGGGAGCGGTTGTAGCAATCACAGCGCTTGCGGTACGCGTAGAATTGACGTTACATTTTTGGAGAGGTGCACGTCAGGGTACGCCGAAGTGTACGCGCGCTACACAGTTACGGCGTGAGTATAAAGTATAAATTGTTTTTTTTACTCTGTTTAATGTAATCTTACGTGGGAAGCCATGGCATGACCAAACCTAAGCTACTATAAGTAACATTGGTCGACTTATATAGTAGTGATCATGACCTCTGACTAGCCTACTACATAGACTGTTTCTGCTGCTCCCTGATAAAAGATACCTGTTGATACCTGTTCAGAAAAAAAACAAGAAAACTGGACTCGTTTTAACAAACTAGATAAAAGGTAATGCCCTGGCAGTGGCAAATAGCTTTGTTTAAATATTTGATTTGATTACATTAATGTTTAAGTTGAGATTTGAGATTACTGTGTAAAGGGAATACTGCTGGTATAAAAGCACCTTATTTGTTTAAAGTTATTGCACTTTTGTGTATATAGCAGTACATTTAAATCAAAAGTGCGCAATACACTACTTTAGAAGTCATTATTCAATTTTGCGCATAACAATGCGATTAATCGCAAGAAAACCATGCGATTAATCGCGATTAAAAATTTTAATCGTTGCCCAGCACTAGTTAATAGTCCTTAAAAATATTTTATTGCTCTTTATGTTTATTTTTATTGCTCTTTTCCATTTTTAATGTTACTGTGATTATGGAGTTGTTTTGTTCTAGTTAATAAATGAATGTAGCGCACCTGTGAGTCTCTTCCTCAGCCGGTGTGGAGTCGTGGAGATGAACTGCACCTTCTTTCCCTGAGCAGAACACACTTTATTAATGAGTAAAACACAAACGCATGTACAACCCTGTGACGTGTCGTGAGTTTCACCTTCTGAGGGGTTTTGCTCTGATTGGCTGATTCTGGAGGAACAGAGGAACGAGAGTCAGTCAGTGTGTAAACGGAGAGAGAGAGAGAGAGAGAGAGAGAGAGAGAGAGAGAGAGAGAGAGAGAGAGAGAGAGAGAGAGAGAGAGAGAGAGAGAGAGAGAACGAACCACAGGATCCAGACGCACTTTTGCTGGTCGTCTCGTTGTTTGTGTCTGACGTGGAGAAGCTCACACTCTTCCCAGGTGTCCGAGCCAGTTCAGACGCTACACACACACACACACACACAAACTCTTCACCATCATCAGTGTTTTTTTTGTGTTATTTTAATCATTCAGTTTACATACAGTGCTCAATGCAATCACAAAGTTTCTTCACAAAAACACAAATATGTACAATTACCTAATGTGTTTTAAATATAAATTGGTTTTTTTTTGTTAAACCCAGATTTGTTAAATTGTTTCAAAGTTTACCATCATCATCAGTGTTAGCTGCGTATGAAGAGACTGATGAAGTGTCAATCACCCATCTGAGCCATTTTATTTTATTTATGTGTGTGTGAGACTGACTGAGTGAATGAATGAGTGAGTGAGTGAGATTGTGTTTGTGTGTGATTGTGTGTGTGTGTGTGTCACTCACCCATCTGAGCCATTTTATTCCCCCGTTTGATGGTCTGAAATGAGAAGACGGATGATCCGGCAGCGACGACTGTGTTCTCACTCTCATCTGAACAACCAATCAGACGAACACATCATCATCATCATAATCACCATCAATGGCCATCATCATCATGACAGTGATTCACATCTGCTTCATGACAGGTTTATTCAGTGAAGGAGCAGCTGACGTGCTTGAGCTGTTAGTGATGAGTGTGTGTGTGTGTGTGTGTGTGTGTGTGTTCACCTTGTGATCCGGCGTACAGAACATCCACAAAGTTCTGCTCATTAAACAGCTCTTCTTCATCCTCCTCTTCATCAGCAGATCTTCTGGGTTTCTGAGGGGTTTTCAGGGTCACGAGTGTCTGAACGGATCCATCCGCTGCTTTTACATCTTCAGTGACATAATCATATTCATAATGCAGACGCTGACAAAATATATACATGCGTGTCTGTATAAGAGTGTCTGAGTGTGTGAGTGAGAGTGTCTGTGTGTGTGTGTGTCTGTGATGAACATACCATGGTATTACAATCTAATACCACAGTACTATTTCGGTAAATATGATATTTAAATTATGTTTGTGGTAATTTATAGTTTTAAAAGTAAAAGCAAAAAGCTGATGGAGTGTACATAGAGTTTAGGTAAAACACACAAAAATCAATTTCATGATGAAGTTATTAATGTAAAATGTAAGAGAAACACTTTTACCTTGCTGTTTCTCTACAATATGATCCAAAACATCATCATCAGCCACGAACCGAACCTCTAACGGCTGTTTCTGGGTCATCCTGCAGCTCAGACACTAAACCCCGAACTCAAACTGTAATATCTGTCACACATAGATGATTATTAACATTTGTTTTGATAATAACGCTTCATCTTGCACAAATAGACCTTTTGAAAATCTGTGGTACTGCTGTCGATTCGGCGCCACAGGAACCCACGTGTGACAGGAGAAGGGTCACGTGAGCAGCTCCAACCAATTAGAATGAGGTTTCGTTGTAAACTACACCTCCCATAATTCCAGGGTCGATTAAAATCGCATTAAAATCTTAGTTAGGATGTTTTTTTTTTTCTAATTGGAAACAACGAAAAGTGTAACTTCTTCCTAATTGGAATCTGGGATTAAAATGGCCAACGGTTGATCTCCTAAAATTAATTCTAAAAAAAAGTTTCGAATCAACGGAAATTAATGTGATTGGTTCATTCAAAACAACACTGAGAAAAGTAACAGCGATCACGTGACAGTCCATGTTTGCGGATCATTCTTACGGTTGTTTTTATAAATAATAATAAATAAAAAAACAGTTCATAATAATTAATCACTCATAATGAAATCCAAATGAATCGTAATCCAAGTGCTTAAAAGCATAATTAGCGTAAAACTGAGAAATAAAAATGTGTTTTGCGTCGAAGCTCTAGTAGAATCAGCTTTGACAGTATTTTCATGAACTCTTCTGCTTCAATTCCTTATAAAGATTCACTGTATTATACGATATTCATTTACTCTGATACAGAAATGTCATTTGACATTCAAATGTCATTGTTCTGACCGGTTTCAATCCAGCCAAGGCGATTTTAAATGTCACTGGACTGAAATGACAGATTACAATTCACCCTTTCACATATGAATCAGGTTATTATGAAGAAACTGTTATTGCAAAAAAATATAAAAGGGCATACGGGTTCTGTAATCAAAACCAAATGCACAAAAGCCAAAGTCAAATATTGTATAAAACCAGACTAATCAAGTAAACTCATGCTAAGTCATATTTGATTAGTAAACAATACTGGGGACCGAATGCATGAGAGCATTTGTTTATTTCAAGAACAAAACAGCGTCAAGCTTCGTGTGGGCTTTGAACCGACAGCTGAATCATGGGTAAAGTAAAGTCTCATGTAAACAGCAGCTCATTTCTGCATTTGATCCAGTTTCACAGCAGATGCTCAAACTTTGCCTGGAGCTTCTTTGTTAAATTATCTGTGCTGCTCTACAAACACAAATCTGTGACACTGATGACAAATAGAGCCGGAATAAAACCTGAAAACTAGTTCGTTGGGACAAACTGTGATGTTGGCTTGACAAAGCCATGTGGAAGTTTGAAAGTTGTATAGGCTTTAAATTTAGTGTTGTAAAGAGAAAGAAAGACTTTGCTAGCATGAATTAATATGTTTTGCTAGCATGTTTACCAGGGGCCTATACCATGAAGCCGGTTTAGGTGGCTAGCCAGCTATGTTTCAGTTTAGTTTGCGTCAACCCTGGGTTTTAGGGACCATGAAAGTGGTTTGGCTTTTAGCAGTGTTCATCGCCATAGTAACTTACGCTCCACGGCTAACCTGGTCCGGGGCAGGTGATGTTCCAGGTAAGAGGTTGCAAACCGAATTTGGACCAATCAGCTGTGAGCAAAGTGTCACATGACTGATGCGATAAAGTCACTCCACCTGTTTCTACTCCAAATTAAAGGTCACTACACAGCAAATGATTTTTAAAGACAAAATCGTCTGGTTTTTAGTGATGCTTATTTAGAATAACAAATTTTTATGATTTAGATATTATTTATGTAATTATGTAATTTATGTAACCCTTTATCAATCACACATGTACAATTTTAGTTCATCAATTATTATTACGCAGTTTAAATGAATAAATATATAAAGGTAATATAAATACGCTTTAGCATCAATAGATGAAGCTATAAAATGACTACATGTGAGCTTAAATGTTCAATTCTCTCTATACCTTTATCAACTGTATAAAATAACTTCAGAACTTTTACTTGCACTGATATACAGTAGCAAGACTTTTTCTTTTAGTTGTCCTCTTTCATAGACAGCTGTTTTCTTCTTGCTGTGTAAATTTGTTTAAATTCTTACTATTTTAATACTTTTATTTAATAAGTGAATTGCGCTGCTTCTCTCGCGAGAAATTAATCTCAGTTTCACTCTTTCTCAACGTGTGATTGGCTGTTCGCTACTGATGTCACACTTAAACTCCTAAACTCAGGATCAAAGCCTGAGTTGACAGAGAAAGGTGATCAGCATCATGGTACCAACAAAGCCTGGTTGGATTGGTTTGGTTTTGTCAACTCTAAACTAATCATGTAACCCTGAGTTTGTTCAACTACCATCATGGTACAGGCCCCAGGTTGCTAGCATGAATTAACATGTTTTGCTAGCATGTTTACCAGTTTGCTAGCATGAATTAACATGTTTTGCTAGCATGTTTTACTAGGTTGCTAGCATGAATTAGCCTGTTGGTAGCATGTTTTCACACAGTTAACATTGTTTTAACACATTGCTAGCATGAATTAACACGTTTTAGCACGTTGCTAACATGAAATAGCATGTTGGTAGCATGTTTTAATAACATTAATGTTGCTCGCATTTTTTCACAGGTAACATGAATAAGCATGTTGCTAACATGTTTTAACATGTTGCTAACCTACATTAGCATATTGGTAGCATGCTTTAATATTTTGCTAACATTATCATGTTGCTAGCATGTTTTCACACATTGTTAACATGAGCATGTTTTAACATGTTGCTATCATACATTAACGTGCTTTGCTAACATGTTTTGAGTGTTAAATGTTGCTAGCAAGAATTAACATGTTGCTAGCATGTTAACATAGCTATCATTAATTAACATTCTTGCATATTGTTAACATGAACACGTTACTTGCATGTTTCATCACATTTCTAACATGATAAAACCATTTGTTAGCAGGAATTATCATGTTGCTAACATGTTTTAGCACATTGATAATTTAACATGTTGCTAACATGAATTAGCATGTTGATAGCATGAATTAGAATGTTGCTGACATTAACATGTTGCGAACATGAATTAGCATGTTGCTAACATGGTTTAACATGTTGTTAGCATTAATTAACATGTTGCTAGCATGTCGCTAACATGTCCTAAGACAGTTGCTAGACTAAATTCAAAGTGGATGAAGCTTAAATATAAGAGTTACTGTTTTAAAGTGTTGACCCTCTTAACATTTCAATGAGACGCATCAATTTAAACTGCATTTTTACAGCTGGAGCACACAGAAACAGACCCTTAAAGTGAAAATTCATATTTTATTGGTTCCATACATTAATTTAATCAAGGGCAGAAATTAAGAAAACGAGGTTATTATATCAAACAGGGGCATCTACAAGGTTCAAGGGTTTGTTTCAATTGCAAGTGCAGACCTTTAATTCACTTAAACTGATTCAGCTGGTCAGAAAGAGAGAGAGAAAAATCAAAATAGTACAAAAATCGAGTTCAAAGGCTTCAGCATTATTGGGTGTGAGAGAAAAACAAACCAACCAGCGACATGTTAATGGAGTCCAGTGGAACAGTTCATGTGTGTGTGTGTGAGAGAACGAAACACAGAAAACATGTCCGGATCTGAAACAAACACAGATTGTGCCCTTGATTTCACTGAATCAGTTTCACACAAATCAAAGAAGGGGAAAGACGAGGTTCATGTGTTTCTCTTTTACACATTAGATCAGAATGGCTTTATGTAACTCTAAGGAGGAATACATCTCAATACAGTTATACAGAACTCTGCTACTACCTTAAATATACAAGCACAAGTACACAAAACTCAACCGAAAGCCCACGCTAAACCACTCTCTTCAAAAAATAACACAAACCAATAGAATCTGAGGGTTGAAATCTTTAAGGACCTTGACGGTTCTGTTACTCCTTGGTTTGCAGCTTTCAACATCGGCAAAAAGAAAAAGAAAAGGCAAATAAAAACATTCTAGGGAAATAGAGGCTGGTATAAAACACGGATAAAATCCTCCAAAACGTGTCTGAGTTGAAAACCTCCTCGTGTGAACTCTGTTCCTCCACCAATCAGAGAGCAGAACACGGCCAGCTCACATTTCACTCCGAAATCAAAACAAAAAGAGAAATAAGAAATGGATTTTGCTGAAAGAAAACGTCTAAACAATGAGATTTTTTTTGTTTGCAATTAAACATTTAGCATCTCCTGCAAAAACTAATGCAAAGCAACAGAAAAATATTCATTTAAACTGAAAACTAACACTTTACTTAAAGCATTATAATATTTCAGAATCCTGGTTGTGTTTTAATGCACTATAATTTCTGAAGCGATGAATCAATGAGCATCTGGTTACAATTACCATATAAGTTGCAATACAAAACATAATTAATGCATTAAAAATACTTTCATTATGCACTATATAAAGGCTTTAAATAAAAAAATTGTTATAATGCATTATAATATTTCAGAATCCTTTTTGTGTTTTAATGCATTATACTTTCTGAAGGTGTGACGATGAATTTATATATAATAATAATAATAATAATAATAATAATAATAATAAGTTGCAATACAAGGCATAATTAATGCATTAAAAACAATTTCATAATGCACAATATATGAATGCTTTAAGTAAAGTGTTGCTGTATTTATACATCACGGTAGTGTTTTGATTTATGCTGATTTTAAAATGATAGTTTCTCTCACTGCAATCCAGTGTTAGAATTCAAAATCACTGCAGGGAACTACCTTTTAAACATGATTAATATTAAAAATATGCACATTTTCAACATGCGAAACGCAGTGGTTTTGGGGTGAAACAGGAACTGGAGGTTTCGTTAGTCTTGTTGGCGGTTTACGTGGTCAGATCTCTCCGTTCCGTCTTAACTTAATCATGTGACTATCTACAGGCTCCTCAGAGGAGTTTCGTCCCCGTAAAACACCAACAAAACCACGAGCTCGGGATAAACCGGTCCTCTATGTGTCTGATGTCATCTCTGATCCTTCAGGTTCATTTCCTCTGCTGACAGGAAGAGTCGTTCTGCAGGTAGATGAATGAGTCGATCCTCGACCACGCCTCTTTCTTCCCATTGGACGCCGGGTTGGCCCCGCCCCCTCTCGGGTCTCACTGAGACGCCTGTGAGGTGGGGTTGTCGTTCTTGCCCTCCTGGCTGGACGGAGGCTTGTTGTTCCAGGGGCTGTTAGCGCCCAGCGCGGGCGAGTTGTTAAAGCTGTCCTCGTCGTCGATGCCGTTAGCGGCGTCAAACTGCGTGTTCTCGAGCCGCGTGATCAAACGCTCGTCCTCGTCTCCGAACTCGCCGCCCATCAGCGTCGGCTCGCCAACAACCATCACATCCTGAGCAGAGCAACAGAGTTAGCACTCGCGGAGAAACTAAAGCACGGACGTTTTTGGCACACACAAAAAAAATACTACATATATATATTTATCCATTCAATTACAATAAATACAATAAATATAAATACAATACAATATTGTTCATTTTATCGTCATCAACAATATGGTTTGATTAAAATAATTTCTTTATTGTCTGTGCGGAGGCGATTCAATTTTATTTATCCATGGCACATGCTTTTTGTTTCTTTATATGCAGCTAGGGCTGCAACTAACGATTATTTTCATAATCGATTAATCGGACGATTATTTTTTCGATTAATCGGATAAAATTTCAATTAGATTTTTTGTTTATTACAACTAAATAAAACCCTTAATCATGGTATTTATGTGTAAAAGTGTACAAAAGCCACACATTGAGTTTTACTAATATCAATATTTGCATTGTTTTTAATGATAATTGCTGATGGCAAGTTGACAACCATGAAAAACAAAAAAATCGAAATTATATACAACGTTGTTTTAACATAATTTTTGTTAAAAACTAATTTACACAGACATGTTCAGATGTGAAGATAGAAACCAAAAACATGTAAAGTACATAATTCATTTAATTTTTATCTAAGATTCAATTAATTATAAGGATAAATTGCTAAAATAAATATAGAAAGACTGAAAAAAAGCGTGTGAACGTAGTAGAGCCGCAGTAGATCGCGTTTGTAAAACAATTAAAACTTAATAATAGACAAATGCTATAAAAAGAGAACGGAATGGAGACGCAGCAAACAGGCTTGATTAAAAGGACAAGAAAATGATGCATTAGTGCACAAGCATTCGCTGAAAACCACTGACTACAGTGACTAAAAAACAATCTTTTACTGCTGCTGTTAATAACTGCCTTTATATTTAGTGCTTCACTTTCTAAACACCGTTTTAATTTAGCCTATTTCTGCGTAGCGCTATTTTAATCCATCACTTATGTTGCGAGCGAAATGATTGCACAACCTGATGCCCGAGACAAAATACAGACATCCCAAGTCTCCCGGAAGTTCCGGGAGTCTCCCGCATATTGATAGCGGCTCCCTGATGCCCGCAAATTAGTTCAAACTCCTGGAATCTAGAGCGTGCAAGCAAGAGAGCGCATGCGAGACAGAAGAGAGTGCTCCAAAGTCCAAACTGTGTAGCGCGCGCACGACAGAGCGGCACAGGGAGAGAGACCGTTCGTGTGTGTGCGTGTGTGCCGCATCATGATAGGCCTGTTTCAACCAATCACCAGTAAATGCTCCCCGTGATGTAAGCAGAGCAACTAATCGATAATGACATTCGTTGACAACGATTTTCATAATCGATTATTATCGATTATATCGATTAGTTGTTGCAGCCCTATATGCAGCCCAATGTGTGCATTATTTAGGTATTTTATTTTAATTTTTTGTTAGACAATAGATTTTTTGGTAACACTTTACAATAAGGTCTCATTTGTCAATGCATTAACTAATCTGAACTAACAGAGAGTATTAGCCTTTGTTAATGTTAGTTAATAAAATATTTTGATTCTTACAATAATAATATTGTCATTGTCACAAGTAATTTTTATTGCCACTGTTAGTTCACAGTGCATTAACTAATGTTAACAGATACAACTTTGGATCTTAAAAATGTATTATAAAATGTTGAGCTTAACATTAATAAATGCTGTAGAAGTATTGTTCATTAATTGTTGGTTCATGTTAACTAATGCTAACAAAATGAAACCTTATTATAAAGGTGTTTGTATTGATGTAAAGCAAACTGGTCAACTGGTGTTGTGTTTACTAGTGCTATAAAATAAATTGACATTGACCATTTTCTAATAAAGAAAGTTGGCCATAGGAGTGTAAAATTAATTAAAAAATTTCAGGAATCTTACACTGGTTCAAACTAGGCTACTGTATTGTATATGTTTGATTTATGTTGAAGTGTTTGGGACATGGCTTTTAATGGTGAGCCTTTTGTGTATGTATACAGGCTATCAAAGTATATACAAATTTGAATTTAGATTTATCGGCCAATACATCGGTTATCGGCTTTCAAATGTAAAGAATTATCGGTTATCGGCCAAAATTTTCATATCGATGCATCCGAATTTTTTTTTAAACCTTACTAAATATATGCGTTATCTTTCATGTCAAAGTCTAACATTTGATCAAATCAGTTTTAATAATAAGGGCTGTTATCAATCAAATTAATTAATCTACACTGCAAAATTACAACTGTAATACAACTGAACACAGCAGCCCACAGCAAGAAAAACTCTATGACTTCAGAGTTTTGAAAACTCCATAAGCTGGCAATGTCTGATACACAATGTCGATCTCTCTTTGCTCGATTGCTTTTGTCCGCCTCGCTGCCTGCTGTGAGCTGTGAGTTTGTTTGCGTCGTGGCTGTCTAAGCCTCGTATTAGCTTCGTATTTCCTTCTGTTTTTCCGTATTTCTCTCTTTATTCTGTTCTGAACCATCATTTAACTCATAATTACAACTCGGACTGGTGGCCAGACGCGTCTCAAGCCATTATACGGCTGGAACCGCAAATACGGTTTGAACATTGGTTGTTGGTCGTAGAGCGAGACACCGCTTCACTGCTGTTCGCCCTGCGATCGACTGCTTTTGTCAGCCTCGTTGCCTGCTGTGAGTTTGTTTGTTTTCCCATCTATCGTGCGTCTACATTACACCCATACCACTAAAAAGACGTTTTTTACCCAAGACTTGAGTCATAAACTAGTATAAATATTAATAGCATCACTGGTTGCATCATTGCTAACTTACTGTCCATCTGTTAAAATGGCGAATATATCAGGTGTATGTTATCTACCTTTTGGTGCAGATGAGAACAGATCTGAATTGCTCGCGGTGCAGTCTGAATTAGAAGCTGTAGAAAAGCAGATCCGTGACCTTCTAGAGAGACAAGCTGAGCTGAGAGACCGGCGTTTAGCTCTTGAAACATCACGCGCTGATGCACACGGATCAGTGATTAACGTTAGTAACCCGCTGACGCTGACCTCGTCTACTCCATGCGTTTCTCAGCATTGGTCCCGAGCGTCCAGGTCACGATCAGCCATGGTTTCATTCACTCCGGCTCCAACACACCACCACGAAGCCTGGGTGGTTCCGCGGAAGCCGCGAGCCAGGACAAGAATCTTTTCGCCCCTCCCGGTTTTCGAGATCTCCACTCAGAACCGCTTCTCCCCTCTTCGCGAAACGGAACGCGATGCTGTGATCATCGGCGATTCCACCGTCCGACACGTCCACGCTACGTTAGGTAAAAGTAAGGTGCACAATCACTGCTTTCCTGGTGCTCGTGTTCTCGATATCACTGCGCTGGTAACTGAGATCTTGAACGGTGACGAGCGTGTCGGAGCTGTTGTGCTGCACGCGGGAGCTAACGACATTAGGCTGCGACCGACGGAGGTTCTGAAGAAAGACTTCAGGAGCCTTATCGATACGGTACGCAGCACATCGCCTGAAACATCGATTATTGTGTCTGGACCGCTTCCTACGTACCGACGAGGGCATGAAAAGTTCAGTAGATTATTCGCGCTAAATGAATGGTTATTGTCATGGTACAATGAGCAGAAACTGATTTTTGTAAATAATTGGAATCTGTTTTGGGAGCGACCAAGGCTCTTCCGCGCTGATGGCTTACACCCAAGTAGAATCGGGGCAGATCTTCTGTCGGATAACATCTCCAAGATGTTAAATACCATTTGACTAGTAACCAAAAATCCAAATCACAGTCTCTACTGCACCAATTTAATTGATATTAATAATAGTGTAGAACATTGCATAGAAACTGTCTATTCCTCGTTTACTAAGATCAAATAATAAATCTACTGCGGGATCTAGAAAAAATCTAATTGTTATTAAAACAAAAAATCTCGCTATTAGTGAACAAAAACAATTTCTAAAGCTAGGTCTTCTAAACATTAGATCGCTCACACCTAAGGCGGTTATTGTAAATGAAATGGCCACAGATAATAATTTCGATGTTCTGTGCCTTACTGAAACCTGGCTTAAACCAAATGATTGATCCAAATAACCTAGCAAATTACAGAGCCATTTCGAATCTTCCTTTTATGTCAAAAATATTAGAAAAAGTTGTGTCCGCTCAACTCGGCTCTTTCTTGCAAGAAAACGACATCTATGAAAAGTTTCAGTCTGGATTCAGGCCACATCATAGCACTGAAACTGCGCTTGTTAGAATCACAAATGATTTACTTTTAGCTTCGGACCAAGGCTGTATCTCAGTACTAGTTTTACTTGATCTTAGTGCTGCGTTCGATACTATAGATCACACAATACTCTTAGATCGACTACAAAATTACACTGGTGTTCAAGGACAAGCATTAAGCTGGTTCAGGTCATACTTATCTGACCGCTACCATTTCGTCTACTTAAATGGAGAAAAATCGATCATAACTTCGGCAAACTATGGAGTGCCGCAGGGATCTGTGTTAGGCCCTTTATTATTCTCAATATATATGCTGCCACTTGGTAATATTCTAAGGAAATATTGAATTAGTTTCCATTGTTATGCTGATGACACTCAAATATATATTTCATCACGGCCAGATGAATACGCTAAATTATCCAAATTGACAGATTGTGTTAAAGATATAAAAGATTGGATGACGCGTACTTTTCTTTTATTAAATCCAGACAAGACAGAGGTAATACTTATCGGTTCTAAAAACCGTCCACAAAACCTTTCACAGCACGACTTTAACATAGTAGGATGCCCTGTTACTTTATCCGCTACAGTAAAAGACCTTGCTGACTGCAACCTGTCTTTTGAAAAGCATATTTCATATGTTACAAAAACTGCCTTTTTCCACCTTAGAAACATTGCTAAGCTACGTAATATGCTATCAGTCTCTGATGCAGAAAAGTTAGTTCATGCATTCATGACCTCGAGACTAGATTACTGTAATGCTTTATTAGCTGGTTGTCCTGCATCTTCAATAAACAAGCTACAGTTAGTCCAAAATGCAGCCGCTAGAGTTCTTACTAGATCAAGAAAATATGATCATATAACACCGATTTTATCATCACTTCATTGGTTACCTATAAAGTTCCGTATTAAATACAAGGTATTGCTTTTGACTTATAAAGCTCTAAATGGTTTAGCTCCAGTCTATTTAACGGATCTTCTATCGCCTTACATGCATCACGCTCTTTAAGATCACTAAATTCGAGGCTTCTGGTCATTCCTAGGATATCCAGATCCACCAAAGGAGGCAGAGCATTTTCACATTTAGCTCCGAAGCTCTGGAATAGCCTTCCTGATATTGTTCGTAGCTCAGACTCGCTCTCCCAGTTTAAAACTAGACTGAAGACGCATCTATTTAGCCAGGCATTCATATAAATTTTTTTTCTTACAGTTACTGTAAATTCGGCCTCTAGTTCATAAACGCCAGAGGAGAACTGGCCCCCGACTGAGCCTGGGTTCTCCCAAGGTTTTTTTTCTCCATTGGGTCATCTGATGGGGTGTTAGGACACCATTAGGTCACTGGATGGAGTTTTTTTCGGTTCCTTGCCACTGTTGCCTTTGGCTTGCTCAGTTGGGGATATTCAAATTAATTAACCAATCATACCATTGATCAGCTCTACCAAACTTGGATGTCTTTTTTCCAGTAATAAACAAACATTGTTAAGTTGTTTTGATTGATACTGTGAAGCAGCTTTGATACAATCTGTATTGTGAAAAGCGCTATATACATATATTTGACTTGACTTGATAAATAATTTTATGAGATTGAGGTATAAACAAATAATTTTTGTTTTAAAAAAATCAATAAAAAAAATCAATAATACCTTTAAACAAACCAATAGGTGGCGGCAAGTGACGTCTTAATAAATGAATAATTGAGTCATTCATTAAAACGATTCGTTCAAAATACTGAATCATTCAATAACAAAACAGCGCTTAGTGTTGCTTTTCTGTTGTAACTATTTTCGTCGTTGAAATAGAACAAAACCAGTCAATATTGCGTCTAAATTGTAAGAGACTACATATAAACTAGGCTACTTGTTTATTAAACTATAAATTCAATGTAACATTTGCAATAGTGATATTATAGAACAACCCTTAGTCATGTTACTTAACTATATTATATATTATAAATAAAAGAACTCAACATTTTTACCTCAGCATGTTTCTTCTGTGAGTTTTTTGTGTGTGCTGTTATGCTCATTTGTTTTCATTTCTCCACTAATGTCTCTCACAAATACACAGGCAGCGCAGCTTCCAGAAACACACTATACATTACCAACCGCTGTTTACACTGACTGTATAAGATCAGAATCAGCTAGCGTTTGGATCGGTCGGGCAAGTAAAACTCTCTTTCACTTGAAACTTTAAAAAAATCCCCTTTCCCCGGACAAGCAGACCAGTGTTAATGTCGAGCCCTGTGTTCATTCTCAATGTTTTTCGATGATCAGGTCTTGAGGTCCGTTAGCTTGAACTGAGGCGCTACAGTGATCGCGCAGAAAAAGATTGCGGCAGCTTGAGAGACGTCTATGGTCTCACTCCAGTCTATATTAAATTAGCCAATTGTTATTGTGTAGTTTATTGTGCTTGCAATTTCACCCCTCCCCCCCACCCGAAAAAAACTCACATAAATGACATATTTTGTTTCAAAACGGCGAATTTCACCGAAAAGCGAGTAGTTTGCAGGTATGACATAAATCACATTTAAAAGCTTCATATGTTTTGAATGTGCAGCTCATCGATGACAGAAAACTGACGTGATGCAGTAAAGCATGTTGCATGTGTTGATGTTGTCAGAAGACTCCTGTGATGTGATTGGTCACTCACCGGCACCTGACTGGACAGTGGGAAACTGTTTGCTGGGCTCTTCTTCTTGCTGTTGCTGTTGTTATTTGTTCCTCCGCCTGCGCTCATGGTGCTGCCGCCTGACATCTTGCGCTTCCGTCTCTTACTGGGCGCCTGTCTGGCAGGTTCAGCTGCGAGAGACGACACACACACACGTTAAGGCTGGAATACACTACACGACTTTTGTAAATGGTTAGAGAGAAAAGCTGGGCATTATACACTACAGGACTGAGGATCATATATACACTATATACACTAAACAGAAACACATGACTTTTGTGATTTGTGTTATATTTCCGTATTTTTAAGGATTTCCATATTTTTTGACCTGGGAGTGAAGTGAATAGTGAAAAACACACACACACACGGATACACACACACACAGGCGTTACAGAAAAACCGGCGGGACGGGACACACGTTACAGAAACACCGGCGGGACGGGACACACACACACACGTTACAGAAACACCGGCGGGACGGGACACACACACACACGTTACAGAAACACCGGCGGGACGGGACACACACACACACGTTACAGAAACACCAGTGGGGCGGGACACACACACACGCGTTACAGAAACACCGGCGGGACAGGACACACACACACACATGTTACAGAAACACCGGCGGGACGGGACAGACATACGCGACGCGTTACAGAAACACCGGCGGGGCGGGACACACACACGTTACAGAAACACCGGCGGGACGGGACACACACACGCCTTACAGAAACACCGGCGGGACGGGACACACACACGCCTTACAGAAACACCGGCGGGACGGGACACACACACGTGTTACAGAAACACCGGCGGGACGGGACACACACACGTGTTACAGAAACACCGGCAGGACGGGACACACACACACACACACACGCATTACAGAAACACCGGTGGCACTGGACACACACACACACACACACGTGTTACAGAAACACCGCCGGGACTGGACACACACGCGCGTTACAGAAACACCGCCGGGACTGGACACACACGCGCGTTACAGAAACACCGCCGGGACTGGACACACACACGCGCGCGTTACAGAAACACCGCCGGGACTGGACACACACACGCGCGCGTTACAGAAACACCGCCGGGACTGGACACACACACGCGCGCGTTACAGAAACACCGCCGGGACTGGACACACACGCGCGTTACAGAAACACCGCTGGGACTGGACACACACACACGTTACAGAAACACCGGAGGGACTGGACACACACACACGCATTACAGAAACGCCGGCAGGACTGGACGGACACACACACGCGCGCGTTACAGAAACGCCGGAGGGACTGGACACACACATGCGCGTTACAGAAACGCCGGAGGGACTGGACACACACACACGCGTTACAGAAACGCCGGCGGGACTGGACACACACGCACACGTTACAGAAACGCCGGCGGGACTGGACACACACGCACACGTTACAGAAACGCCAGCGGGACTGGACACACACACACACGTTACAGAAACACCGGCGGGACTGGTCACACACACGCGTGTGTGTTACAGAAACACCGGCAGGACTGGACACACACACACGTTACAGAAACACCGGCGGGACTGGACACACACACGCGTTACAGAAACACCGGCGGGACTGGACACACACACACACACGTTACAGAAACACCGGCGGGACTGGACACACACGCGTTACAGAAACGCCGGCGGGACTGGACACACACACGCGTTACAGAAACGCCGGCGGGACTGGACACACACGTTACAGAAACACCGGCGGGACTGGACACACACGCGTTACAGAAACACCGGCGGGACTGGACACACACACACGCGTTACAGAAACACCGGCGGGACTGGTCACACACACACACACACACGCACACGCACACGCACACGCACACGCACACGCACACGCACACGCACACGCACACGCACACGCACACGCACACGCACACGCACACGCACACACACACGCACACGCACACGCACACACGCACGCACACACGCACGCACACACGCGCGCGTTACAGAAACACCAGCGGGACTGGTCACTCACACACACGTGTTACAGAAACACCGGCAGGACTGGACACACGCACACACGTTACAGAAACACCGGCGGGACTGGACACACACACACACACGTTACAGAAACACCGGCGGGACTGGACACACACGTGTTACAGAAACGCCGGCGGGACTGGACACACACACGCGTTACAGAAACGCCGGCGGGACTGGACACACACGTTACAGAAACACCGGCGGGACTGGACACACACGCGTTACAGAAACACCGGCGGGACTGGACACACACACACGCGTTACAGAAACACCGGCGGGACTGGTCACACACACACACACACACACACACACACACACACACACACACACACACACACACACACACACACACACACACACACACACACACACGCACACACACACACACACACACACACGCGCGCGCGCGTTACAGAAACACCGGCAGGACTGGACACACGCACACGCGTTACAGAAACACCGGCGGGACTGGACACACACACGCGCGTTACAGAAACACCGGCGGGACTGGACACACACACGCGCGTTACAGAAACACCGGCGGGACTGGACACACACACGCGCGTTACAGAAACACCGGCGGGACTGGACACACACACGCGCGTTACAGAAACACCGGCGGGACTGGACACACACGCGCGTTACAGAAACACCGGCGGGACTGGACACACACGCGCGTTACAGAAACACCGGCGGGACTGGACACACACACGCGCGTTACAGAAACACCGGCGGGACTGGACACACACACGCGCGTTACAGAAACACCGGCGGGACTGGACACACACACGCGCGTTACAGAAACACCGGCGGGACTGGACACACACACGCGCGTTACAGAAACACCGGCGGGACTGGACACACACACGCGCGTTACAGAAACACCGGCGGGACTGGACACACACACGCGCGTTACAGAAACACCGGCGGGACTGGACACACACACGCGCGTTACAGAAACACCGGCGGGACTGGACACACACACACACGCGCGTTACAGAAACACCGGCGGGACTGGACACACACACGCGCGTTACAGAAACACCGGCGGGACTGGACACACACACGCGCGTTACAGAAACACCGGCGGGACTGGACACACACACGCGCGTTACAGAAACACCGGCGGGACTGGACACACACACGCGCGTTACAGAAACACCGGCGGGACTGGACACACACACGCGCGTTACAGAAACACCGGCGGGACTGGACACACACACACGCGCGTTACAGAAACACCGGCGGGACTGGACACACACACACACGCGCGTTACAGAAACACCGGCGGGACTGGACACACACACACACACGCGCGTTACAGAAACACCGGCGGGACTGGACACACACACGCGCGTTACAGAAACACCGGCGGGACTGGACACACACACGCGCGTTACAGAAACACCGGCGGGACTGGACACACACACGCGCGTTACAGAAACACCGGCGGGACTGGACACACACACGCGCGTTACAGAAACACCGGCGGGACTGGACACACACACACACACGCGCGTTACAGAAACACCGGCGGGACTGGACACACACACACGCGTTACAGAAACACCGGCAGGACTGGTCACACACACACGCGTGTGTTACAGAAACACCGGCAGGACTGGACACACACACACGCGTTACAGAAACACCGGTGGGACTGGACACACACACACACACGTTACAGAAACACCGGCGGGACTGGACACACACACACACACGCGTTACAGAAACACCGGCGGGACTGGACACACACACACGCGCGTTACAGAAACACCGGCGGGACTGGACACACACACACGCGTTACAGAAATACCGGCGGGTGAACAGACTGGACGGTTCCTCACCTGGTGGAGCCACCATCCTCTGCCACTTCTGGAACAGACACGTCTTCAGACAGTCTCGGGGACTCAGACTGTACGTCTTGTGCCTGGACATCAGCTCCTGCATGGGCTCCAGGATTACACACAACTGAGACACACACACACACACACAACGAGAGAAGTTACTCTTCTGCTGAATAAAAAAGCGGATACATACTTCATCCTCAAAAATGGAGCTATCTGAAGATGCTCTCCCAGGAGACACATTTGAAAACAGTATTTTTGAATTGTAGTGTGGACTAAAAACAGATATTCAAATGTTTAGTCATGTGACACATATTGCACCCATAGATGTCTGTTTATACTGGTATGAGCCTGCTACGTGCTGTTCAGTGTCACGGTGAGTGTGTTTACATGCACGTTCTTAACCCAATTATGCTTAAGCAGATAACGCATAAACTCGTTAACCTGTTTTTCTTTATTAGAGTAATGTCATAAATGGGTTAAGCATCTAGATGCAAACACATTAACCCACGTTTGTTGCTTGATTTAAAGTCACAACTGACATAAACTGAATACTGGGTGTCAGATAAATGAATGATTAGGTTTTAACGTCACCACCAGGAAATAACCTGATTTATTAAAGTCCCCCTGTGGTGAAAATCCAGCTTTTAATGTTGTTTATATGTCTATATGGTGTTTTTAATATGCTTTAAGACAAACCATGTGTAAATTCATAAGTCGACAGCATTGCTGAGTATTTTCTGCTTAAAACTGCAGTGAACCAAAGACAGTCTCAAACACACGCTTTGAAATCGCTGGTGTTTCTGACGTCACAAACTACCTTGTAACCAATCAGATCAACGTGTGATCGTCAACGAGTGGATCTTTGAGTGAGTGGAGGCGGGGCTCATTTGCATATTCATAGAACTGTGCATACTAAATGAGGCAAGGGTGTCGAGTTACATTCAAGCTGTTTTAAGGCATGATGACTTTTTTTTCCAAGGAAAATTTTTTTAAAAATATGTCATTTTAGTGATAAAAGATGAGTTTTAAGAGATACAATTATTAAGTACAGGGAGACTTTAATAAATTCTTGTAAACACAGTTTACTTGCATTGTCGGGTTACTGGCTTGCATGTAAACTGGAACAACGGGTTTTTCAGCATATTGGTGTGCTAAATATAAATGTTACTTTGTACAATCTTCATATTGCATTCCTGTTGCATTCAATTGCTGTCCTGCAGCAAATCATGAGAGCAACTGCGTTTTAGACACACATGGAATAGCGCCTGGATGCACCAGTAAGTAGCGGGACATTTTGTTGATAAAATGATTGTGATCGAGGAACAGCATGAGAACTTTTTAATGTCTGGTCTCTCTGTATCATCACTGTGCGCTATTATCACATTTTACGCAAACGCTGTAAGAGTATTCTAGTGCGTTCCGACATTTCAGTGTCGGGCTTTCTGCTTAAAGTCAAATTTAAGGCTTTTAAGACCTGAAGAAATAAAAATTAATACTGTACATAGGAGTTGTGCAATACTGACAAAAACATTTCTTCAAGTTTTGTTGATAACATAATTAGATGATATTTTGATGAGTGTGTTTTTGTGTTGGTACCATGGCTGGTTTAGACACCTGACTTACAAAGAAATTCATATTTTTCATATTCTATGGGGTGGTCAGTTCACAGCAGTGACAGAAATTAACTTGTTTATTAAGGGGCAATATTTGCCATAAATTGATTTCCAGTGGCATTTTTACCTAGGCTATATAAAGGCATTTCTTCCAGACGTATTAGATGTATGCATCACCTTTTATGTCAAATTCAACTCAATTAGAATAATAACACCGTATAGGGCTAGGCCTGTCACGATAACAAATTTTGCTGGACGATAAATTGTCCAAGAAATTATTGCGATAAACGATAATATTGATAATAAACGATAATATTGTCGTTCTGAGACCATTTTCATCTAAAATAATGATAATGGCATAATAATGTAGGTACACCTTTTCAAAGATCAATAAACTTTATTTCTAAAGACTATTTAAATGAACAAAACAACCAAAAACAATAAAAGCAATGGATTCTGTCTCTGTTAACAAAAATGCACTTACGAATGTGTGACTTCCATTCACACTGAGAATCATATGCATCATGTACTGTGTGAACATGCGTCTCATATGAGTATGTGCGCTAGTTTGTGTGCGTGTGTGCTCGCGTCTCATATGAGTATTTGCGCGGAGTTTGTGTGTTTGTGTGCTCCGTCTCATTGAGTTTGTGCGCGAGTTTGTGTTTGTTCGCGTCTCATATGAGTATGTGCGTGGAGAGTTTGTGTGTGCGCGCGTCTCATATGTGCGTGGAGAGTTTGTGTGCGCACGCGTGTCTCATACGAGTAGGCTATGTGCGTGGAGAGTTTGTGTGTGCGCACATCTCGTGTGTGTAGAGTTTGCGGGTATGTGCGTGAGCGACTTTGTTGTGCATTTCATATGTATTTGTTTGAGCATTCAGCAGTATACATGTATGTTTGACTACTTAATATATGTGTATGCAAGTGTTTCATATGTGTGCGTGAATGAAGTTTGATTTAAGCCCTAGACGCCGCCTCATATGAGGGTGAGAGCGCGCGCGAGAGAGAGAGGGACGAGCGAGAGGTAGTGCTTGCGCTACGGCGCTCTGCAATCAAATACGATTGTAAATAGGCTCAGTTAAAAAAAAAACAATAATAATAAAAAAAAAACATTCGAAAATCAATGTGTGGCGGTCAGCGTTGATATTAGGGGTCGACCGATTATCGGCGCCGATATTGAGCATTTTTACGGTTATTGGTATCGGCCATTTTCAAAACCGATTTGCCGATAAAACAATTTAATTTTGAAATGCGCTATATTTGGCTCTGACGCAGCCACCTCTGTCGGAACTCACCACTCTGTAGACTAGACCAATGCAATGTCCCGCACATCTGATTTGTTGGGAGTCACGAGTCCGGCCAATCAATGCGGAAAGCTGAAGGCACTGAAAGTTTAGCACTCACACCGACAGCACTCGCTGACTGGAACTGCTGCACTGATCACGCATCAGTTGTCTTGTCTCTCAAAGTTAAGGCAGCAGCAGACTTTACTGAAGTAGCAATAAATTACTACACTGAAGTTGCAAAATACCTCAATATAATAGGGTCCTGTGATGTCCGCGATGCAAAAAACACGGACCGAATCGCGGAATCCAGTCATAAAAACGGAATTTACTGTATAAAGCGGAATGTCACGGAATTTGTCAACTTCTTGATGAATTAATAAAAAGCAGGTCAGTACAAATCAAATTTCAAACCGCAAAAAGACTATTTAAATATGAATCCTGCGTGTCTCTAAATGAATGGTGCAGACGCGTGATTTCATTTACCACACACACACACACACACACTGGAGCACGCATGACGCTTGCGCTGTTTTCAGCCTCAGCCGCATCATTATATGAGGACATGATTGCATAAACATCATCTCCAGAACCGCTTAGTCACTTCATGAGCTTTTTAAAGCTTCAACTGAGAAAAGTTATCGTCATATCATAAACACACAGAAACTCAAAGATCTTTTTAAACTCTGGCCATTAAACTTTGACGGCAACCCGTCAAAATAAAAGTTCGTTTTTTCATAGGGCCCTAAACATGTAATTTTTGTTAAACTGTAAATAAATTGAATAAGTTTGATGATTTAAATTAATTAGAAATGCTTTTTGATTACTAAAATTTAATTTAACCATTAAAATAGAGTCTTTAAGTTTTACAGAATGCTGCTGGGTGCTCCCTGCACATTTTTTTGTTATTATTATTATTAATAATAATAATAATAATAATAATAATAATAATGTTATTATTAACAGTTCTCAGATTTAAAGATATGTTTAAAATAATTTAAAGAAAGTATTTGTCAAAACTCTTTGTTATTCTTAATTTTGACATTAACTTACATTTTTACACCAGACATAGGCTATATATCGGTTTTAAAATATCGGTTATCGGTCTACTTGATCTGTAATAATCGGTATCGGCCCTGAAAATCAAATATCGGTCGACCCCTAGTTGATATTGTCATCCAGTCTCTTTGGTAGAGAGAGAGAGAGAGAGAGAGAGAAAGACGAGGAAAACAAAACAAGCATGCAAATGGAAATTATCGCGTCCGGAAAAATTATCGAGCTAATTTTTTTTATCGTGCGATTAATTCATTTATTGATTATCGCGACAGGCCTATATAGGGCTGTTACCAATCAAAGAAATCATTATCAACAAAATCCATCTTTGCAGCGCAGAGGTGACAGAAGTGGCATTAATATATTTACAATGCATTTAAAATTACATACATAATGCTATGAGATTGTTTTTATTATTATTCAATATTTAAATATACAATTATTTTTAAATTTAACTTTTTAATTAAAGGGTATTTTAAATATGAAACTAAAACCGGTAAAGTTTAGTTTGATATTCAGATACATCTAAGTTAAAGTAAAAGAAAAAATACTTTTTAATGGCCTTAAATTTAAAAAAGCTAATTTAAGACTTTAAGGATCTGTGAGTGAGAAACACGCTTCGTGTTTTGAAACTACAGTAGTCAACATTTAAAGTGGATCAAAACCTTTCATCAAACTCATACATGAATTTTGAAGAATACCCGTTCTTGTCCGGTGAACTTTTTTGATCCACTTCAAATGTTGACTACTGTAAATGCTGTTTTCAAATGTATCCAGATTAATGTATAGGAAGCCAGTGTTGTGTTCGTACTCTGAGGTAGTTGAGGGTGGAGTTTGACAGGCCGCATCTGGTGATGTTTTTGGACAGCTGATCCAACATCTGCGGGTCTTGTGCCTGAGACGTACACAAAAGCACAGATCATCAGATATGAAACATCAGATATAAAAACAAACATGTAATTCTACTTTGAGGTCCAGGAGGAGGAACTGACATGCATGGCCAAGATGCTGCGGGGAATGAGTTCTCTGTGCTGCCGGATGCTGAAATGCCATGTCTTTATTCTCATCATGTCATCAAACATGAACTCCAGGTAGAGACGGCCCTCCACACACACCTGAGAAGACCAGCAGAGTTATACACACACACAAACACTGTGGAATGGTTTACCTCATTACATTCGGCAGTGTTCCACTCTTAGAGAGTTTAAACGACATTTAAAATAATTTTTTATTCTGGCGTTTGATCATACATGAGTGTTGTGTTAGTGGTGTAACGGGTTTTTATTAATGCCTCATTGATTCTCTGGTTTCAGACCTGCCAACCTTGAAAATATTTTTTGTGTAGCGGGGGTGGGGGTGGGGGGGGGGAGACTACTAAAATTTAGACTACTAATTTTAGTAGTCTAAAATTAAGAAACCCCTAGAAAACAGTAAAAAAAACAACAAATAGAAGTGTACATTTAAGATAGGCTACTTAATTTATTATTCCAATATCCAAATATGATACTAAATCACACAGAAAAAAGGACTTTTATTTGTGACGTGCTATCTTTGCATTTGAACATTGCACATTTTAAACAGGACACGCATTAGCTGAATAAACGTTAGCCAATACAAACATTTATAGAAAATAGTTGACAATGAATAGACAGGAGTCCCGTCACATGACCAATAATAGCGAAACGAATCACTTATTCTAAAAAGAATATCAAGTATAAGTTTAGATGAATCAGAAATATGGGGCTGTGTTAACAGTACAACGTCTGTCTTTTACTGAATTTTAAAAACACGGATGGATAATACAAAATGCTTTCTGACATTGACAGAATGTTGATATCTTCTCTCTTTGTGCGCGCGGTCTGTGTTTGTGAGAGAGCTCGCGCAGCACTGATACGGTACTTTTTAATCCATAAGTAACTAATACGCTAGTTTTCATACAAAATAATTATGTACCATAATTAGGTACTTTAGTTATTATTAACACAATAACATAACACATGCAGACTACGTTTCTCAACACTGAGAATGAACAAATAAACTTCAGACTCACGCTTATCAGTAATCCACAAATTACAAAACTTTCATAATCACTAAGCCACAGCGATTTTAATTTTATTTAGATTTATTGTTCATTTAGATTTAAAATGCATACTTAAGCATTTTATAATTTGCATGGCTGAATGATGTTTTCCTCTTATCTGAGTGACCATGAATGACGGACTATTTTAATCCATGCGATCACTCCCGTGTGATCATCGAATCCAGATTAAGTTAACTAAAAACAATATTTCAACTTTCCACATCCACCCCAGCCCGTTCCCCTTCAGGAGTCAGAAGTGCTGTGACTACTGTACTCGCTTATAAACTAAGTCAGACGGCGGACCGCCGGAGTGGAAGCGGGATCGAGCGGGCTGCCGATATTCAGTCTCTTTTTAATGATAGGCCTTACGCAGCGGAATCTGTCAATCATCCCCGGTTGCTATTTGGGGAATGAACCCAGCGTTATGATTGGTCGAACTCCGCTTCTTTTGCTGTTGCTTGATTTGAGGACTGCGCGTGCACAGAAGCGTCACCAGGTTTTTGCGAAGTTTAGAGTGACAAATCGTACCACCGTACTTTGAGGTCAAAATGCGCATCCTCTATGCAAAATGCGTACAGGTTGGCAGGTCTGTGGTTTTATCTTTGATTGTGTTGTAATGATATAGAATTTGAATGCGATTTTACGATTATTACGCTTTGCCCCATTTACAGCACTGCAGGTCAACTGTTGTTGTATTAATATGTGCTTTATAAATAAACCGATCATTGAACACACACACACATATACATATCAAAAACGTTGCATTAAACAACACACACACCTGCGTGAACATGGGTTTGCCGTTCTGTGTGACCATAGTACACTGATCACAATCCAGAGACACAAAGTTGTTGTGGAAAGACTCTTTCGGGTGTTTCAGGACGTAGTAGAGCTCGTTGGCGCCGCCCTCAAACACACTCCTGAAGTAACGAGGAATCAGCGTCCGACCGATCGCTGAAGAGAGATGATAATGCATCCGTCAGAAAAACAAATCAATTCACTTCAAGTGTCAGGAAAATCTTTAACTGAAAGTAATGATGAGCAGCACAATATTAATGTGGACTTATTTAAAATGTTCTATGAATAACTAAAACCTCATTTACAGCAGGTGATGTTTGTGATCGTAGGTTATCAGCAGTAAATACAGATGCAAACACTAAACAGGGGTGTGTTTCTCGAAAGCATCGTTACCCAACTATGGTCGCAAGTTTCGTCGTTATCAGCAGTTTAACGAGTCGTGTTTCCTGAAAACATCGTTCTAATGAACATTCGCAAACAGCATCGCAGAGTTGTGTGTTTGAGCGACAGATCTCGAGCTGTGATTAGAAGAAGAGTTTCATGTTTGCATGACATGACTCAATAAATCCTGATCTTCAGCAAAATCAGCAAACTGACATTCAGTACAATCATATCTTTTATTTAGAATACATACTAATGTCATTTACATCTTTTAGTTTGTCAAGAGATTTAAAGTGTTGTTTTTGAAGAGTGCCCATGTGTGAACGAGCTCGAGTGCGTAAGAACGAGTCTATGATCGAATCTTGAAATAAAGCAAAATAACTGTGAAAAATTAGAATTATTTCTCAGACGCCATGTCTGTAATTTATAGCAAAACATCTCGCATTAATTCGATCTCAAACAGATTCATTAAAAGAAGTAATTACTCATTAACCAACGTGGTTGAACGACCAATTTGCAACAATACGTTTTGGGGAAACAGTCGTGACTATAGTTGATTTCTTCAACTATGCATCTTACTATGGCAGTAAAGCAGCGAGTTATGGCGTTGTATGGGAAACACACTCCTGATCATTCACACCACATTCAGAGGTTGCATCATATTTGTAGTGTAATTGATAATGCCTCCTGGAAAAGAGCTAATCTTGTCCTGATCTTAACATTTATGTGACACAAATCTGAAGTAACAATGAGCACTTCATACTGAATGTCACGTCTGCGATGAGAGAAAATAACTATTTTTTTACTCGCTGGTATTGTGAAGCATGAGTCAGAAAGAGAGACAGACACAGATGTTCATATCAGGTCTTATTGTCTGATATGTGATACTCACTGTATCGTTTAGGACCGTCCTCCAGACAAAACGTGATGGTGAGCATAGCGTCATCCTCAAAGAATTCGGTAGTGAAAGCGTCCCACCAGAGATTATCACACTCCTGAGAGAGAAAGATTCAGCATGAAAGAGCTTTCTGAAATCATTCATTCAGCTGATGTTATAGGCTTTATGTCACGCATGTAAAAAGCATCTTAAACTTTTAAAATGTTGCTGATAGTCAAGCATGAAACACACAGAACATCAAACTCACCTCCGTCCAGTTCTGAAGCCGTTTGTTGAGTTCAAATATCCTGTAGTCTGTCTGATTCCCATAAGGTGTGTGTCTCCTGAGAGAGAGAGTGTGTTAACACTCACTGACATACACTGACACTTTATATGCTTTAACACAATCATTCTAGTGCTTTTAATAATAAATATCCTAATACAGCATCTGTATGTGTTTTAATCCAAGTGTATTAATCCTGTAATTCTACTGTATTATATTTGATACACACCCCTATATGATCAACATGATATTTTCACACAATCTCCTCCAGTTCTTCTGTGTCTGATTGAGAGTTTAGACTCTTTTATCAAGTAAAAGTCTTTTAGTATAATTGTACAAACGTCCCCCTTCAGCTCGAGCTTCACGATTCTTTCTGCTGTCAATCTACACTGATTTTATCAAGTAAACGCAAGAATAACTTCGATATTGTTAGTAATATTTCAGCTGGACTGAAGCACATTTATTGATTATAATCATCATTTATTAGAAAAATCAAATATGATCATTAGGCTTTTGAGGAAGGTTTATTTGTTCATCTCTCAATCATCATTGTATTGCATTGTGTTTAAAAAACACAGAGCTTTGATCATAAAACGACACATTTAAATATCATTTTACTAAGACATATTATTGGCAGATATTGATATTTATATGCATTTTATGTAAGTATCTGCTATAAAGATCTCACTGATTTACATTACAAGCATCAGAATTTCAGGACTTTCAGTGCATTTAAATATCAGCATCTGCAGCAAATATCATATTTTTGCTCAGTTTGAGTATCTGAATAAAATTAAGGTGTTTTTTCCTCCATATTCTCACTATATCAGACTATATGAGTCTGATGCATCAAATTTGATATAAAAAAAAAAAAACGCATGCAAACGTTTTTAAATATATTTGGTCTAAAGTTTCAATTAACGGTTTAATAACTGATTTTTTGGACTATTATTTCATATGTCAGGCTTTCCAGGTTTAAAGGCCTCACCCGATGCCCGGCTCCAGATATGTGGGGGGGTACATGGGAGTCGGGCTGCAGAAACAAGACAGAAAACAAGAAGACCATGAAAGATAATGTCAAACCTCATAACATACTTTAGAAATTGCCATAAAACTTTTGGACAGAGATTTCAGTTTTCGATTTTTACATCCTTTATGATATTACAGAAGAAATGGTCTTATTTTTGCTTTCTAAACACTGGTTCTTGTTTTTTTAGATAACGCAGCCAAAATCATGTACATGCTTGGAAAAGGTCATATCCACAAATCTAAATTTACAGCTTCAAAACCAAAATTGATTGTCTTTTGCTCTAAATTAAAAAGTCTTACTGATTCCCTATGTAAATTTAAAAGAAACAAAAAAGCAATTAAAACATCCCAGATATTAAATAGAATTATAAAGTCACCTGTGAACAGAGATACCATGTTTAAATCTTTCTATCCCCCTACTCGAGTCAAAACGGAAGTAATGCAAATTTCTTTGCTTGCTTATTTATTTAATAATTTTATGTATTATCTTTTTAAATGTCAATACTCTATGTCCCTCGTACAAAGTCAATTGTTCTACCCATTGTTAATTTTAAATGTCAGTAGGATTTATGTTAACGGGAAAAAAAAATTTGTTACTTGCAAAATGTTAATAAATAAAAAAAAACAGACAGGAAGACAGTCGTTTTCTGCATTTTATCAGCATGCCACAGAAGATTTGACACCCACTAGATTTTACAGCCCTGCCACAATGGAAACCACACCCTCTTCCTTGAATACGGTCTAATCCTGGACACTGACTGACAGATTGTGGGATGAGCACTTCGTGTTCCAGTATCTGACAGAGACGAGCCCTGATGCAGCTCTTCTGTCCACAGGAACTCGCAGCGCAGCATCCAAACAGACACTGAACCTCACAGTCATTCTTTTTGGGTAGTTTTTTCTGTAGCTCAAACAATACGGGCTTGCAACGCCAAGGTAATGGGTTCGATTCCCAGGGAAAACAAGAACTAATAAGAATGTAAAAAATGTGTACCTTGAAATGCAATGTAAGTCACTTTGGATAAAAGCGTCTGCCAAATACATAAATGTAAATTTTTAGTACTCAAAAATATACTTATAATATCCCTTGACTTACAGGGTTTCTAAAATCAAATGTAATGCCTTTAATGAGCCACACGAATGAAATTAGTATCCGTGTGTCCATTCAGAAAAGCATGATACAATCTGAGAATCTTAACTTGATTAAACAGGCTTCGGCACACATTCAATGAGGACGACTTAGAACGTCTTAGCAAAATAGCAAGTTTAAAATAGTCAAGACATTTTATTTTTATATGCATATAGTTGGAGTGATCAAGCAACATTAGCAATATTACATTGAATTTGATGGCAGATAAAGTTCACTCTGTAAGTGATAAGTGGTATGACTGTATACCGTATCTTTTAAATGTCTAGTTTGAACTTGCCGCGCTAGCAACTGCTCTCTCCGCGGAAGCTTTTTGTAATAAAATATTTTGACTCAATATTTCCTGTCTAATTATTTACTTATGTGGCAAGTATCCATTTACATTAACGCATTTGGCAGACGCTTTTATCCAAAGCGACTTACATTGCATTTCAAGGTACACAATTACATTCTTATCAGTTCTTGCTTTCCCTGGGAATCGAACCCATGACCTTGGTGTTGCAAGCGCCATCGCTCTACTGTTTGAGCTCCAGGAAAGTATCCGTGTAATAAGCGGGATAATGTACATCCAGCCGGTTGTCATCTCAGAATAAACCCCCCTCAGGCTGATGGAAGACCTGATCCTGATCACCCTGTCGGGTTTATTCTGAGATAACAACCGGCTGGATGTACATTATCCCTTATTTACATCCCTTATTTACATCCCTTTACCATTTACTCTGAGCTTGTAGCAATGTACTCTGAATGATACAGGTGATACTGCCTTCACTTTGTACCTCTTTTTGACTCAGGTGGCCCAAATTACTGCCCAGTGTGTGAATATTACAGTGGCTGATACAGTGATTAATCTCAGCTCACCCCACGTCTCGGTCCAGCATGGTGCCGGGGTGGAAGGGGGGGAAAGCACTTCCGTTGGGGGGCTCCTTTGGAGAGTACAGCTTGAACGACTTGGAGGAACAGCCTGAGCGGAGAGAGAAAGAGAGAAATTATTCGACACATCAGTCAAACATCAGGAGAGTTTAATGACATCACATTCATCATCATATTAGAATGATTTCTGAAGGATGATGCTGAAAATTCAGCTTTGATCACAGGAATAAATTACACTTCACTATATATTCACATAGCAAACAGCTGATTTACATTGAAATAATATTTCACTGTTTTTACTATATTTTGATTAAAGGGGCATTCGGCAACCATTTCAGCTTAATAAAACCGTTTAGAAATCATTTGGATGGTTTAATATCCTGTTCTGGTGAGAATGGTGACTTTCCCCGCTCCCCCCAGCGTTCCTGGGCGGAAAACCAACCTTGCAACATGAGGATTAACGTCCCGGTATATTAGAAATAGGAAGTCCCGTGAGAAGCGAGAACGAGCGAGAAACACAAACTGCTTTACGGCAATTCGACATAAACACACACGCCGCCCTCAATGTGTATGACGTATTACCAACCTCGGTAGACATGGCTCCACACAATAAAGTTGGCCGGCTCCGATAATAACAAATGCACATGAGCAGCGGTAGAGAGGGGGAGGAGGGGCCGCAAGTGAGTTTTTTTACGACATTGTTGTGAAATATACGCCTCACAGCTGTAGAGGGAGCTCGCTGAGAAAACATGCGACAACAAAAGTGAAAATCAGCGAAGAAATAGCTAGACTGGCCGAATGCCCCTTTAAATTAATGTTGTTTTGGTGAGCAGAAGAGACTTGTTTCAAAAACATTTAAAAAAACAATAATTATCCCAAACTTTTGACCGGTAGTGCTGATTGGTCAGTGATCCAGAGGCGCTAAAACCCAGAGATGTTGATTTGACTTTTGGGAAAAGAGTGAATGTATAATGTGTGAACACATGTTTTTCTATCCCAGTGGGGACTTAAACCTAAATGCACACAGACTCATGTGTGTGTGTGATGGGTAGGTTTAGGGGTACGGTTAGTGTGTGTGTGTGTGTGTGTGTGTGTGTGTGTGTGATGGGTAGGTTTAGGGGTAGGGTTAGTGTGTGTGTGTGTGTGTGTGTGTGTGTGTTGGGTAGGTTTAGTGTGAGGAGCAAGAATATACAGTTTGTACAGTATAAAAACCATTACGTCTATGGAGAGTCCCCATCAAGATAGAAAACCAAACATGAGTGTGTGTGTGTGTTAGTACAGCGACAGTCTCTCACACTCGAGCAGTAAAGACCCTCCATAAACCCAGCGCAGGGGTCGGAGGTCAGCCACACCCCTAACCCTCTCCATCCCGCCAATTAAACACATCTATGACACGATGCATTCAGCCACAATGAGGTCACGACCCCTGTTGTCGAGGAAACAGCTCCGCCTCATAATGACGGCTTGACGTGTCTCGCAAATAAATCAGAGAGCTGTCAACTTCACGGGCGCATCGTAAAATGGAGGGTCGTACGAACAGGAAGACGCTCTCTAATTGATTTATACAAACAATACAAGAATGAAGGTGAAAAAGAACATTTGTTCATTTCAGACTAAAATTCAAAAACACAACAAACAACTACTGGATTCTGGATGATATATATATATATATATATATATATATATATATATATATATATATATATATGCAAGAGCATGTATGTATATATATATAAAAAAATACACACACATACATGCAAACATACACGCTAAATAAATCATTTATACCATCGTTATATATCGCCCAGCCCTAAAATTTGCTTTGTTAAAACATTAAAGCATTATAAACATGACAATAAGACTATCTGTAAAGCTGCTTTAAAATGTGTATTGTGAAAAGCACTAAAATAATTATTATTTGACTAAAAAAGGCAGCTTTTCCTATCCAGATACCCATGTTCTTATTGTCATTAAACAAAAATCATAAATTATAACCACACAACATTGGCTATTTCTGGATGTTAAATCAAACTTTAACATTATTTAGGCTACCTAGTAGTTGCTTTTAAACAAAGTGACTTACAAATGGCATTGAAACATGACCAGACAATGATGCATGTGTTTGATAAGAAACATGAAGCATGCTGAAGCAAATCTGACTAAACAAAACCAACAAACACTGGTACAATGAAATATATTCCTGAAGTTTAAAGCTAATAACCGCCTGCTCTCGAGCTCAATGTAAACAACCGATTAAACGTCTACGATCAGATGTCAGACAGTTTCTCCTCACGCATCTGCAATCTGAAAGGCAGCATGATTTCCACGGGTGTAACAACATATCGTGCCATAATATGTATCGTGGATAGTTTTAGTGTCAGTACTACATTAAACTACTATATATAATGTTGAATATAATGTATAATAATGCAATGGGGGAATATTAGTGGGTCCTGATAATGCCAAATGTCTGACATTTTTAATAAATCTAGTCAGTGAGAGAGTTCAAGCATATTCATCTAAAATAATTGATTTCAGCTTCAGAATTATGAATATTGTTATTCTGGTGTCTCTATTGTCCTGCATTGGGTTTCCAGCACTAAGTCCAAGTCTATTCATTTACACACACAATGTAACACCAAATTTAGAATTTTAATCAACAGTACATTTTGTGTTAACCTTTTATCATATGTCATGGAGTATCGCAATAATATCGTATCGTGATATGTATCGAATCGTGACATGAGGGTATCATTACACCCCTAATGATTTCATTTTCATCTAATCCTCCAGGTTGTTTTCATGGATCAGACACCTGATAAACACACTTGACCCCAACAACAAAACTGACCTGGAGAAAAGCATCCATCCGAAAGACTTCTTTGCTCATATATATGTGTGTGTGTGTTCCCTAGAGAGAGACAACTGAAAGATTCAGAGCAAAACACTGGACAGTACAAACAATCTCACGCTTAGAAAGTCTTCCGAAATCAGAGCGCATCCTTCATTAAACATTCATAACACAGTCTTCAAGCCATTAAATATTCACTGGACACAGTTTAGTCCAGTCCAACACAAATCCCTTCTAAAACGGGCAACAACACCTCTCCAGTTCACAGGTCAGAGATGAATAAAACACATGAGTTATATTCAGATTAAAGCAGGATTAAAGAAATCAGCATTTTTTCCAGTTCAGCCATTAAGCGAGCAAATAAAACGTGAGCACTAGATATTAAGAGCGTCCCATTAAGAGTTATAATTCAACTGCTGCTTAATGACTTTCTAAATCAAATCAAACAACAAACTTCCCATGCAGTAAATTGCTTTCTTGAAAACATCTCTCGGTCTCTCACATTACTTTAGGCTACAATGTGGCCATAATCTAATTCCCATCTAAACGTGCCACATGATAAGTTGAGTGCTTATACGACAGATCTCAACATACAAAC
>JAPDVR010000022.1:39746815-39749315 GCA_026230005.1 Gila orcuttii | reverse complement strand
GTTATATGACTTCTTTCGGGTTGAATGGTGGCCTTCTCGCACCCCCCTGGTGCCTGTGAGCGGAAAAATCTCACTTGCAACTTTGGTGCGGCGGGCCGCCGGCCTCAGCCTCAGGAAGTATCGCGTGATATCAGCTCTCGCGATGTAACATATTCCTTTACGGCACTGCACACATACACGCCCCCATCCAGGAAGGTAGAGAGGGATCGAGTTTGTCACACTATCGTCATGGCTGAGCCGGCATATAAGATGCAGAAAGCATTGTCGGAGGAACAGAGAACGAGGAAACGGCAGACTGACCGAGCGAGGAGTCAGACACGAGCGTAATTTGCGGGTGTTATATGTCCCCATTGAAACATCTCGCGGCACGGATGTACCCATACAAACAAATAAAACATCTGCAGGTAACTCTAGTAGAGCATTCATTTCGTTCGTTTGTTAAATAAGAGGCGATCTGAAATGTGTTGTTTTTGAAATCAAGTGACCAAAGTGCTTGTTGCCGCTGCGATCAGTGGCGCGGATACAGTGTTCTGTTGTGACGCGCACAGTCTTCAAACAAACGCGCGCCTCAATCCGTTGAGAGACTCTATATTTGTTACGGTGAAATCACAAAACCTAATGCACAAAAAACGTGTCCCTGCTTGAAATACAACCACTAATAAACAATCGGTTTTGATGAGGAAAATAAACTATACTACTAGTACGGATTAGAACCCAGAACCTCTGACACACTTGGCAAAAGAAATTTACGACAGTAACGTTAAATACAAGTACTCCACAGCGACTCTAGGGGTCGCTGTTTGACAAAAACGGGATTCCTGCCTGGTGTCCCTTTAAAACTGCAGTGAACCAAAGACAGTCTCAAAAACACGCTTTGAAATCGCTGGTGTTTCTGACGTCACAAACTACCTTGTAACCAATCAGATCAACGTGTGATCGTCAACGAGTGGATCTCTGAGTGAGTGAGTGAGTGGAGGCGGGGCTCATTTGCATATTCATAGAACCGCGCATACTAAATAATGCAAGGGTGTCGAGTTACATTCAAGATATTTTAAGGCATGAAGACATTTTTTTCAGGAAAAAATGCTTAAATATATAATTTTGGTGATCAAAGATGAGTTTTAACCCTCTGGTGCTCTTTTTTTTGCGTTTTGTTTTTTTTTAGATTTTTTTTTCTTCATTGGAATGGCACGAAACTTCGTAAAGGTTTTGGCACTTTCTGTGTGAACACGAAAAAAATCATGGACATGATTCTAACAGGTTAAATGGACCAAAAAAAAATTGTCACACTTGTGCTCCTCGCAGTCAAAAATGAGCGGGAGACAAAGTTCCTCTAGTGGAAGCGTTTGGTACTGCAGCAGAACAACATCTCACTGAAATCTAATTTTTTTGCGATATCAACTTCAAATTTGGAACAAAACTTTTTTTTTTTATTTAGAAAAAAAAAATTCTTGCAGTTTTAGATTAAACCTTGATTTTTAAAATATATATTTCATATAAAAACTTAAAATAGTATTTTTGTGCATTTTTCATAACAATATACGTAAAATTCTGCAACTTTTTTCAAGTTCACTTTTTAAAAAAACTTTTTCCACTTCAGCAATGATATGGCACGTGTCGTCTTTAAAAAGAGATCAAACTTCATTCTGTTTTAAGATTTACGACAGTTTAAGTTGGAAATGTAATTTTCATTTCTATACTTAAAAAAGTGAATGGATTATAAATACTGCATAAATATAATGTAGTACCATAAAATCCCTTAACAATACAAAATATTAAATAAAAAACATCATCAAACTAAAATGTAATACATTCATTTAATTGACAAAAAAAAAGTGGTAATTTTTGACCGATACACGAAGAGCACCAGAGGGTTGTTAAGTGATAAAATTATTGACTACAGAGGAACTTTAAACGGTTTGTCTTTAATCTGCTGTAAAAGAGTTTTTGAGTCCATCCACCCAAACCAATGGTTTTATGAGCCAAATAACACACAATAAAGCTCAGCTATGATCTATTATTTTGTCATAATCATACACTGCTTGTTCATTGGTCTGGATTCTCCCAAGGTTTTTTTCTCCATTCTGTCACTGATGGAGTTTTGGTTCCGGCTTCTTTCTTGCTGAGTTTGGGGACATTTAATTTAATATTCAACAATATTATTGATCTCCTGCATTGACACCATTATATGAGAACTGAACTGAGCTGGACGATGACATCACTGTTTTCTCCAGAGCGGCTATATATATATATATATATATATATATAAATTAACTAAATTAATAACTGTTTTACAACAAAAATGACCCATCACTGAACTAACTTAAACTGGAACAAACTTTGTTGCATTATTTTCCTGTTATCTCTGTAAAGCTGCTTTGAAACAATCAGTATTGTAAAAAAAAAGTGCTGTATATATAAAGGTGACTTGACCTGAATCTATTCTCCTCATCCCAGATCAAGTGAAGTGAGCATGATGTCACTCAGTGTGTCTGGTGGC